>PVJH01033936.1:0-15744 GCA_004026705.1 Nesogale talazaci | reverse complement strand
GCTGGCCTGCTGTGCACAGAAGGAGGCAGGAATAGGGAGCAGCAGTGTGGGGAGCAGAGGCCGGCTGAAAGGCCCACAGGGAAGGCTGCATGCTGATTATCATCTCTGAGACATGGGGGAGGGGTGGAAGAGGGTGGGCAGGTGAGTCATTGTGGGTCTCTGTAGCCACAGCAAACTCAGGTAGCCAGACACTCGTGTTCAGAGGAAAGAGGAAGGTGGAAGGAACCCATGAAGGTGAGAATTCGCTGGAAGCTAAAGCTTGGCCCAGGATAAGGAGCTTCTCCTGAGCCTGCTTAGCCTTGTGGAGCAAACTATTGCTGCCTCCATCCCCTCAAGAATTCTAGTTTGAAGGGCTGAGCCCCGGTGGCATAGTTGCTGAGTGTGGGTCTGCGGCCCACTGGCTTGGCAGTTCAAATCCAGCAGCAGCTCTCCAGGAGCAAGGCTGGGCCTCCCACTCCCACCAAACCAAAAAGTATTCTTGTTTGCGTTGGTGAAGCCTCAGTGAGTGAGAGCCAAGACCAGACTGAGTTCCAGAAACAGGCCTTCTTCAAGAGTGCCTCCGAGTCCTGTGACTTAAGCCAGAGGTGGCACCTCTGCAGGACCTGGGCCAGGTGTCTGGAGAAATGGAAGTTAGGAAAGAATTTCATCCTATTGCATGGTTCTTCCTGCCTGGAAGGATTGGCTCGGAGAAAACCCCAGGAGGCCTTAAGGTGGGGTGGGTGAGGGGGTGAGTCTGCAGGGTGCCTCTGAGTGCCACACTCCCAGCTGACACAGCAGATGTGCCACCCAACTGAGTGAAGGAATGACTCAGAGATGAATGAGTGAAGGAATGTAATGAGTGAGTGAAAGAATGATTCGGTGAAGAATGAGTGAAGGAATGTTCAGTGGAAGTGAGTGAAGTAACAATCAAGTGATGAATACGTGAAGGAGTGGTTCAGTGTGGGTAAGTGAAGGAATGATTCGGTGAAGAACGAGTGAGGGAATGATTGGGTAATGAATGAGTGAAGGAATGATTCAGTGAAGAACGAGTGAAGGAATGTTCCGTGTGAGTGGGTGAAGGAATGGGTGCATGAGTGAGGGGATGGATGCTTCCCCAGTGTCTCCTGCACGGTCACCACCCCAGCTCAGGCAGCGCCTGGAAACAAACCCCAGGAGAGGCGCTCGGGCAGGTGGTCTGTCCCCGGAAGCACAAGCAGGACGGGACCGTGCCAACCCCGGCTGTGCCCTCCCGCTCAGAGAGAAGCGCCTGGAGAGCAGTGACCGGGTGAGGGCGGGCACCACCCTCAGTGAGATCTGGCTCCACATCCTGGACCCCAAGGACTCGGACAAGGGCAAATACACCCTGGAGCTAGCCGCCGGGAAGGAGGTGCGGGAGCTCTCGGCCGACCTCTCGGGACAAGGTGAGCTGTCCGCAGAGAAGGCCCATTCCAGCAGCCCCGGGGGTTTGTGGATGTGGAAGGGCACCCCGACTCTGTGCCCCGGGTTTGCATGGGCAGCACCCCGATCCACCCTCTCTCTTCTCCCTTCCTTCTTTCAGCGTTTGACGACGCCCTGGCCGAACACCAGCGGCTGAAGTGAGTCCCACTCTGGTGCTCAGGGGGACACCGGGGCCCTGCGGCAGGGGGGAGAGTGGGGGGGTTGTGGCATGAGCTTGCCCCTCCCTGGGAGCCCTGCCCAGCTGCACCTTCCCCTTGTCACCCTCCCCGCCGCCTGGTCAGGATTGTCCTTGAACACACGGAACCTCTGTCACTTTCTGTCTTTCAGAGCTGCGGCCATCATCGAGAAGAGTAAGAACAACAGTTCTGCTTTCTTGATTCTGGGCTTGGGGGCGTGTCTGGTGTTCTGCACTCTGAAGGAGCTGCTCTGGGAGGTGTGGGTGGGGCCGGGTGAAGACAGAGGCTAAGAAGCATGTGGGCATGGAGGTGCCCAGGAGGGCCTGGTGCCAATGTTGGTGGGACCCCACAGGGAGAGGGTGGAGAAGAGGGGACTGACCAGGATGTAGCCCCAACCCAGAGGCCTCTGAGCCCCACTGATGATGCCCCGAGAGTCCCTGGTCTGTAGGTCTCCCTCCGTCAATTCCAAACAGCCTGGTGACCAAGGAGAGGAGTCAGGCCTTCTGATCTCACCGACTCTGAAGACCAGCAGTTGGAGTTTCGGTGCAGAGCCAAGCCGCCCGACGGCATGGGTGAAACAGACCAGCGAATAGGAAACACCCTCTTGCAGGACCATGACCTGCAGTCACCTGTCAGTGCCAGCTTCTGGGATGTAATTATGCCCAACAGACTGTGAAGACAGGCCTGGTGGTCTACTCCCCCAAATCAGTCAGTGAGAGCCCTCCGAGCCTAGGGGCGCAGCTCCAGCCAACCGTGGGGGGGCGGGGAGGGGCACAGGACCAGGCTGTGTTCCATTTTGCTGTGCCTGGGTCACCGTGAGTGACAGGCCACATGACAACAGCTGATAGCAGCAGATTCACCCTGCATGGTGTCTTAGTCCCGACATGCCCCCACCTGACAGGAAGTACAGGCCTGGGCATTCCTGATGGGAGTACGACGGGGGCAATCGAGGGAGCCCATGGCCATCCACACAGGAGAGTGGCCATCCTGAGCACATCCCAGATGGGCCTGGGCTGGCCAGTGGTCCACACCACAGTCCCCTCAGTGCCTCACGGCAGGATGCCCCATCCAGGTCCCTGACAAGGGGCAGCTGGATTCACCAACTCATGGCCATTGAGGCTCATGGAATGAGTACCACTTCTCCCCCACCCGCAGGGGGCAGGCTGGTGTACAATCTCAGCCCTACGACAGTGTGCTCCTCTGGGGCCCTGTCCACCAGCTCAGGACCCAGCTCTCCTTACGTGCCTTGGCCAAGGAGCTTCATGTTCCTTGTTCTTCCTGTTCCACAGATCTAGGGCCCGGGCTGGCCCCTCCCATCTGCCCTCATAGCCTCAATTATAGTCTAAGGAATAGACTGGTTTCCCACTGGGTAATTTACCACCACAGTCTCTGGGATGGCCACCAGGATCCTCCCCGGACCAGAGTGAAGTATCCTACATTGTTCTGCCCCACATTTCCAGGCCCCTCCTGGGACACACCCCTAGCATGTTCATTGCAGCCCATGTGTCTTAATTTGGTTAATCAAAGGCTCAGAGCAATCTAATTGACCGTCTTTCCCAGTTCTTAAGGGAGGGGGACCTTGCTGTCACCTCCAGGTCCTGCCACTTACAGCACTAAACTGCAATCAGTGACAAAGCCATGGTTGTAAAAAATGGCACCCTAGAGGCTCCTGCTCTCCTTTGGCTTCATGAGGGGGCGAGGGAGACCCTACTGCATCAGCCCAAGACTGAGTGAGTCCTTTGAAGCAGAGGTCAGACCTGCCCATGCTCTCCAACCAGCCATCCCTGCCACCGCACTTTCACTCCACTGCTGGATTTGATCCTTTGTGGCAGTGATCATACAGAACTCACAGACAGTACTCATGACTCCAAGGTCTTATTAGGATAGTGGGACCCAGGTGGCATAGTGGTTATGCGTTGGGCTCTCTACTGCAAGGTCAGTAGTTCAAAACCACCAGCCGTTCCTTGGGTGAAAGGCCAGGCTCTCTACTTCAGTGAAGAATGCAGTCTCTGAACCTCATAGGGGCAGTCTGCGTTGGCATTGAGTTTGTTTGTTTTGGTATTAGGGAAGTAAGCATTTACAATTCAGGATGAGAAATCACTCAGAACACAGGTCTTTGACCAGGACAGCTACACCCCCAGGCAAGCCTTTCTCTGCCTCTGAATCTCTTGGGCCAGCCAGTCTCTGTCCTGCTCGAGCAAATGTTACAACGCTCTTTAGCCTGCCACTCCGTGCTCTGAGGTGCTCACTCCACTGCGCCAGCAAACCCCTTGCTCAAAGGCATCCGGCTCTCCTGCTGGCCTCCGCATCCTGCTGCCTGCTGTCTCTGGTGTGGCAACTCTCTCTGCACTAGGAAATTCCCAGTGCCAGCAATCCAAGCCAAAGGACGCACACCGCTTCCATCTTGTCTTCTAAAAAACCTTTTTATTGTGAATTTGGTAAAAGTCTTACAGAGCAGATACTCAGTTTTACATTCAACAATTCAGATACTTGTTTCCTCCTACCTCTTCCTCTTGGTGGTATTCAGGTCTCCTCTTTCCGCCTCTGGGGTAGCATCGTTTAAACCTCATTGGGTGGAAAAACTGACCAGTGATTTTGTGAGGATTCTACCCGCTATGTTTGCTTGATTCCACCCCACATGGGGTCCAGGCACCTTATATATATTAATAGCAAGCTGTCCAATCCCTTTGTGAGCCACTAACACCTTATTTGCATAGTCCCGCCCATTTGGTATTACAAAATTGGAAAGCAAAGAGCGCTCTAAAATCAGCCCATCACACCACAATAGTAGATCCCATAGCTACTATTTTGAAGGCAAAGAAACATCTTTAAATTTTAGAAGTTTCCGTCCAAATCGATGAAAGTAATTTTGTAAAGCATAGGGCTGAGCCCCGGTGGCGTAGTGGTTGTGCGCGGGTCTGCGGCCCACTAGGACGGAGGTTCAATTCCAGCAGTGGGGCTGGGCCTCCTACTCCCACCACCAGAGAGCAGTGATACCCCCCAAAAAAACAAACAAACAAAAAAAATAACTCTAAATCCTGTGAAACCCTGCGTCTGTAAGATGTTCAGCAAGAAAAGATTCACCCCCAGACCCCCTTCTTTCTGTTCCAGATCGCGCCAAAGTCGTGAGGGGCCTGCCAGATGTGGCCACAATTATGGAGGACAAGGTACAGACCCTTCTGTTTCCTTCTGTGTGGATCACAGAGCATGAACCAGATAGCATTCTGGATTTAAGAGCCCTAAAAGTGACCAGCTGCCCAAAGGGACTGGCCAAGAGTGGCCACACCTTGCTGACTGTAGGTAGAACCTGGCAAAGACCCCAAGTCTGAGCCTGAGCCAGCCCTCACAGGTCCTTGTCTCAGCTCTGTCCCCACGGCACTAGATGCCCCTGGGCATCATGTCTGGGCTGAAGTTCTACGTTCTAGAAAGTGCCTGCTAGCAATCTGCATGGCATTTACTTTGCACCAGGCAAGCTTCCATACAGGGTGCATATTTAGCTTATTCAATCATCAAGACGCAAACCCAAAATAACTCCCTGAAGTCCTCTTAAAAACCTCACAACAGTTTAGCTTAAGGAGTAAGAATGCCTGCCTTCGGCATCATGCCCTTTTAAGAGCTGTCTGCCTGGGAGCGGAGATGACAGCCACCCGAAAGGTTAGATGGGAGCAGTGCGGGGAGTGAGACTCAGAGAAAAGGGCTGAGGGGCTGCACAACTCAGTGAGCGTCATCAATGTCACTAAGTGGCTCCTGTAAAAACTGCTGGACAGTTCAGCTCGGCATTAAAAATGTTGTTTTCAGTCACCAAGGCAACCACATGAAACGGGATGATGATGAGTCCCATGTTAAAGCTGAAGAAACTGAGGCCCAAAGAGGCTAACCGAATTGCCTGAGGCCACACAGCTGAGCGGGCAGAGCTGGGATTCACAGCTAGACCCTCTGACCATGACACTACGCCTTAGACCTGGTCCTAGAAGTTTCTAAGTCAATTCATAGAATCTTTTTTATTAAAACAACAGGACCTTATGTGCACAGTAAAATCATAATGATGGCTATCTAAAAAACAACAATTCCACGGTAAATAATAACTAAACCATTAATGGCTTGAAATTTTAGCCAAGAAAATATATGTGTACATTATATATATATACACATATATATTTGTATGTAAGGGCTGCTGTGGAGTTAATAAAGTGTCTCTCTTTTAAATGCGACCGCCCTGTGGGTGACAACGTAATGACTGTGTCACCAGCAGCAGCAATGGCTTGTCCTGGGGACTTTTGGGGGGAAGGAAGATGAATGCCGGCAATTGTGACCCCGGCGACACTGAGCATTCCCCTTCCCGTCCTTCCTTCGTCACAGACTCTGTGCCTGACCTGCGTCATCTCAGGCGACCCCGCCCCTGAAATCTCTTGGCTGAAGAATGACCAGCCTGTGGCCTTCCTTGACCGTTACCGCATGGAGGTGAAGGGAACAGAGGTCACCATCACCATTGACATGGTCAAAAGTGAGGACAGCGGGCGCTACGGCGTCTTCGTCAAGAACAAGTATGGCTCTGAGACCGGCCAGGTCACCATCAGTGTCTTCAAGCACGGGGAGGAACCCAAGGAGCTGAAGCGGATGTGACGGGGCACGTCCAGGCACAGCCTGGCGTCCAGTCTGCATGGGCCAGGCCGGTCGACCCGTGGGGCATAGGCCGCAGGAGTAAGAATGAGGAGAGAGAAGATAGGGTGGAACCCAGAATGTGGGGGTGGAAGGTGGGACAGATGGACCAGAGGGGGGCTGGGGGACTGGGGGGTGGTGTCTGGAGAGGCATCCGAGATAGAGAGGCAAACCCTGCACTTGGAGGAGAAGGCCCATGCATGAGGATTCCCTTCTGAACTTGCCACGAGCCTTTATGTTCCTGTCTTTCACGTGGAAATCCCTAGTCCCAGAGACTGCTGGGAAAGCCCTCTGTAAGCCACAGACAAGTGGTCCTCGGGTGATGGCGCTTGTGCTGGACATTGGGAAGGTCCACGTGTCTGTCACCACTGAGACGTTCTACTGTCATGCCATAGCCAGAGCCCAGGGAGGCTGCCAAACGCTCTGCAGCGTTCAGGACAGCTCCCCACCCCAGAGAAGTATGTAATCCCCAAGGCTGATTTAGTGCTGTGGCTGAGAATACCCATCGTGAGCTGGCCCAAGGCAGCATCCTTCTTCTGGGGCGCACTTTCAATCCACTGGAGTCCCACTAACGTTTACTGGAAATCTAGCGGGTGCCAGGCTGCAGGCGGCATGGGGAATGCAGCTAAATAAGGCCTGGCTGCCTGCAAGGGGACTCCGTCCATAGCAGAGGCAGCTGGAGGTGCGATTGGTACCAGGCCATGGCAGAATATGATAAGGATTATAAAAAAATATTAAAAATTTGTAAAGGCTCAACTAAGGGCTACCAGAGGTCGGAAATAGAGGCTCACCCCACCTAGGGGAGGTGGGGTTTTCAAACACCTTTGCAGAAGGGGCAGGACTGCTGCTGGAGCCAGAGAAGTGCGTCCAGTTGGTCTGGGAGTAGAACAGGAGCAGGGCATGGTGTGTGCAAAGACCGGGAGGAGGAGGGAGGTGGCCTAGGAGACCGTGGGTACCAACCTGAGATTCCCTCTGGGGAGTCCTCCTGCCCGCGTGGCCAGCCTGGTGGGCCTGTGTGCCGAGTCTCAATGCAGAGCTGGGCGTGTTGCTGTCCTGGAGTTGCCTTCTTTTTCAGAAAATACTTTGGGGGGATTATAAACATTAGAGGTGTGAAAAAATGTTTGTGGAAAAAACATGGAGACGATAAAAATGAATGACCAACACCAGGAGGGAAGGCTTGGCTCTGGTTTCTGATACGACTTCTGAACTCAGGGTACAATGACACACACCTACAGTCACCGCCAACAGCGGGCCAAGGCCCTGGGGGTGGGGGGAAAAGAGGAGCAGTCTGGCTCATGTCTAGGCTTCTTGAGTCCAGCAGGTCCCCTCCCCCGTGTGGCCTTTACAGATTGGGTGCCTGAGGGGGCGGGGAGTGGAACCCGCTGGGAAGTGTCAGCCCTTGGCTGGGGCCGCTTCCAGTGGAATCTAGTGTGTTAGCTCTTCCCTGCACTTGCTTCTCTCTCCCCACTGGTTTCTTATGAAAGGAGGATGGAGGAGGCCCAGCTCCCACACTCCCACACGTGCAAGTCTCCAGGACTGCTCTGCCTAAACGTGCCAGTGGGAAATGCCCCGTGGGAAGCCCAGCAGCCACACACTTTATTCTTAAACCGAGCACAGCCTACGATGCCATACGAACTCCTCTCCCTTCTTCTCCTGCACGTGATCCCTGTCGACACAGGGAGGGAGGCAGGGACCGTGGTGATGACAAGAAAGCATGAGACCTAACACGTGCAAGGTTAGGAAGCAGTCTCATATCTCGGGGCTCACTCAGATCTAATGGGACAGCATACTTGGCCCCATTTTCACAGAGCGGACAGCGAAGCACGGAGAGCTCCGTGACAGGCAGGGTGAGACCTGGAGAAGGCGTGCGCTTTCTGAGCTAGGCAGAGGCGGTGGAGTCCAGAGGTGACCGTGCCTAGGTTCTGATAAGCACATGACACAATCCAAGTCACGAAGAGGCAAGTGGGTAGATGGAGGAGGGTGGCTACTTGGCCCCAGTCTCCAAGAGGATAACATCTTCCCCTTCCCGGGGTCCCACTCTGCTATCACGTTGTCACTCCCGTTGGCTTGATGGGATCTGTGGGTGCAGGGTGGTCTACACTCTGAGAGGAAGCGCAAAAGCACTGCACTATGCACTGGAGACGCCCTGAGTGGCGTGGCTCAGTGACAAGGCAGGGGCTGGCAACGGGAAGTTTCTCAATGTCTGGTCTCTGGAAGGAGTGCCTCCATCCTTCAAGGGCTTCCTGAAGACGAGGATTCTTCCTGCTCCCAGAACCTAAGCCGAGCCCATTTCTCCACCGCAGTCCTACCTGGTGGTCTGGTGGTCCCTGAAACCGGTGATTATGTCTCTCCCATCTCTTCCCATTTCAACCCCGTGAAACCTCAAGGACTGCTGGGGTGGGAGGGTGTGTGGGTGTGTGCACATGCGTGTGCTGGAGAGAGGTGTGTCTGTGTTGGAGAGAAGTAGGTGTGTGTGTGTGTGTGTGTGTGTGTTTTGGAGGGAAGCATCTGGCTAAAGGATATGAATCCACCACCTTCCCAAGGGGTCATTTCCACCTTCACGGGGAGCCTAAAGTGAGTGGTGGAGACACATCATCCACCGTGTAGTGAAGACAGACAGACTCCCTCGGCCCCAACTCATCCACATTGCACTCTTGAGGGGCTGGTCTCCCCCCTTACTGGCCCGCTCTCTCCAGCATCCCTCTCGCTGCACAGCTCTGCTCCTCAACAGCTTGTCTTTGTCCTTTCCTTTCCTGATTAAATCTGGGAAACATCTCAGTGACCCAGCTCTCCCACTGGTACCTTTGGGAGGACCCCAGAAATCAAGGACATCGCCTCCCTCATTTGGCAGGATCCATCCGCAAACACAACAGCAGCCTTCTCTGGAACCCTCAGACGATCTCCCAGCATGCTGGCTTCTGCAGAGCCCAGGCAGGAAGCCCAGACTGAAGGAAGAATAGGTAGCCAGTCAGTTCCTCAATGCCTCCCTCTACTTAGTAGCACACATCTCCCCCCCCCCCCCCCCCCCCCCCCCCCCACACCTATGCCAGGTACAATCTTGGGCCAAAACGGCTATGGCAGTCCCCTCATCTGGTGTCAATGTGAGGATGAAGAGTGTAGGGGTGGAGTCTGCCCTGCAATCTGCAGCTAGCCAATGAGATCTCTGAGTGGGCGTGGTCTTCCCCCAGAGAACTCTGGGAAATGTGGTCCTTCCTTCTTGGAGGCAGAGACACGATCTCTCTGTCCACTTCCTCGGAGACTTTCTGCCGACAACGCTCCTACCTGAGAGACCCGGCTGACAAGACTGGCTCCCTGGGAGACATCCCCGAGGAGAAGCCCCATAGTCTAGACCCGCCCTGATGAGCTAGAAGCCCGCGCCTGGAGAAGCCACGTGGAGCCCCCGCCAGCGCGGAGATGCTTACAGCACCACTGGATCCAAAGACTGCCTACCCACTGGCCCGGGATCGTCCTGCATCTGGCGTCATTGCACGTGGTTCGTGAGTCGGAAGAGGATTTTATAGATTTCTGTTGGACATATGGGCTAATATCAGACTCATGCACTTGATCTGGACTTGGGATGTTTCCCTAATGTATAACTACTCTTTATCTAAAATTCCCTCGCACATATGCATGCTTATGAATTTCTCTAGTCTACCCAGACGAACACAATGACACCGCACAGGAAGAGTCTAAGGGGGCAAGAACCCGGATGGGAGGAGGAACGTCTGCCTCCTGGGCCTCCAGTCCCAGCACTGGCAGAGAGGCAGTCGCTTTCGAGGCTTAATGATTTCCTAAGCGTCTTGAGTGGCGTTTTCACAGCAAAAGTCGGTCCCGAAGCAGCATGCTCCCGATGTCAGGGAGTTGATTGTCCGGCGTTCGAGAGTGGTTTCAACCGTGAGGCAGGAGGAAGTTGGGGGGAAGTCGGGCTCCCTGTAGGAGCCTGACCCTCGGCAGCCAGGCGGCCCAGACAGCCCTGCGCAGGCAGCTGTGCGCGTCAGCCTTCACGTGGGAGCAGACGTCAGGCTGAGGAACACGGATCCCCACAAAGGCCTTTTCATTCCAGCAGAGAAGCCCTCACAGCGAAGCCTCCCAATGCCCTTTTTATCTTCAAAAGGGAGAGGACGGGAGAAAAATAAAAACGGTCAGCAAAGCATGAGTCATTTTTTATGATGGGTGCATACACGCTCTGTAGCCCTGGTCTCGACTTGGGTATGAGTTTGGAACTTTTTAGACAAGCATTTTTAGGAGATAAAAAGAAAAGACTCACAAGAAAGGCTTTCTCGGCGCCCTCTTCCCCTGACATTGTCCTGGTTGAGCGCTGTGGAGATTCCTACTCACAGTGACCCCCCCCCCCCCGGGGCGGAGTGGAACTGCCCCACCCAGTGTTAGTGGCTGGAATCTTGATGGAGGCAGACGGCCTCCTGTAGAACCACTGTGTGGGTTCGAACCGCCAACCCTTCTGTAAGGAGCAAGCACTGAACCGCTGCACCACCCAGACTCTTCCATGAGTTATGCACAACCAACAACTAGTCAAGGATAGTGGCTATAAACCAGGAAATGGATAGAGCCTGCTGTTTTCCGATTGCATGAATTGAAATGAATATCAACATACAGGTAGATGCTCTACAAGAAATAACTGGTAGTTGCTGTAGTTTAACACCACACACACACACACACACACACACACACACACATCCAAGTGATTCATCAACTCCCAAACTAAATCTCAAACTAAACCAATGCCATCAAGTTGATGCCAACTCGTGGCAGCCCCTGCTGTTGCAGAGGGTGGGGGTGGTTGGGCTTATCCTTATGGAAGAAAATTGCCAGGTGTCTCTTCCAAGAAGCTGACTGAGCCATCGGCTTTTAGGTAGGCAGCAACCTGCAACAGCTGCCTTCATTTGACACAGCCTCTGTGTGTGTGTCATCACTGCCCTGGTGGGAGTAGGAGACCCAGCCTTGCTCCTGGAGAGCTGCTGCTGGATTTGAACCATCAGTCCTGTGGACCGCAGTCCTGCACTCAACCACTACGCCACCGGGGCTCAGGCTGACACAGCCTTTTTCGAGCTGGCTTTCCAGCAGGAACCTTCAAAGGTAAAGCCTGAGGTCCCATCTGTGCTTCCTGCCTACATGACTTACTCTATGAGATGACCTTGCTGCGGCTCCTCGGTACAGAGTACGGCACTCAGAACCACAGAGAACCCAGTGCCTAGCACAGGGCCTGATCAAAGTAGGAGCTAAACAATTCTAATTTCCTCACCTACCCACCCACCTCTCCACCCCCATTCCCCGGAATCGGAGCCTGCAGAGAAAGCCAGCCCTGGCCATCCGACTCCCCCAGAATCTCACAGTTCCTTCTGCACATTTGTGATGAATGACAGTACAAATGCTTCCAGAGAGGGGGAACACACAGCCTCGTAAGAGACTGTTCAAGAAGCATCTGTGGCACTTTTTTTTTTTCAGTATTAGAAATTCTGAGTGCTTGAGGTAGAAAATTCAGGCGAGACAGAGAAGCGTAAAGAAGACAAATCAAAACCCTCCCAAACGTGAACAGTCTTGTCCATCTGCCCAGTTTGGAGTTGTCTGTGTCCCTGGGTGGTTCTAGCTGAAAGGGTAGGAGTCTCTTGGTGATCCTTAAGACCTTAGAACCTTGGCCCCCACTGTCTTGGTAAGCAGTCTGGGAGAACCTGAAGATCATTTCCATGTTTGTCAGTATCCTGGTGAGGCTGGGGGTGGGGGGAATTGGGACTTTGGTAAGATCCCCATTTGAAAGACCCTTAATATTCATTAACTTCTCACTAGTGTTGTAAGCCCAAGGCCAGAATTTGGAGCTCTTGGGACTGCTTCTGTTCATAAGCTTTCCTAATAAATTCTTGCCAGACACCAGAAATAAGCCCCTCTGTGGTGCTGCCTCCACCATCAAGCCTGAGAAGCTAATTTCTCAGGTTCCCTTGTAGTTCAGGTGGCCTGGGGACCAGGGGAGCCTCCACAGGGGGGAGGGGGATCACAAGGGGTGCAGAGAGAACTCAGTGGCAAGAGGATGATACAGCAATAACGATCTAAAATTATTTTGTGCAGTGTTTCAGCAGGAGGTACTCCTTTAGATAAAATATCCCTATAGGTGATTATAACAACAGAAACATCTTTCAGAAGCTCTCACTGCCATTGCGTCCATGCGGACGCACCTGGGACCCTCTGTGGGCGTCTGCGATTTTACCGTTCACCGGAGTGGAAAACCCAGTCTTGCTCCCTGAGAGTTGCTGGTGGTTTCAGCTGCCGGCCACCTGGGTCCCAGAGCCCAACACGGTAACTATCCCCCACCAGCTCAGCAGACAGGGCTCACTAATGTGCTAATTTATTTCTCGAGCCTTCTCGTGTGTTCCACTTTGAGCTGTCGTTACTCCCCAACTGCACCGCTTGCCTGTCCACTTGGCCTACTGTGGTGGCTTGTATATGGCTGTGATGCTGGAAAGGATGTCGTCAGTGTTTCAAATGCCAGCAGGGTGACCCAAAGTGGACACGGAACTTCCGGACGAAGAACCCACCAGAAGGAATAGGCTGCTCGCTTCAGAGACATCAGCCACTGAAAACCCTATTGGGTAGCATCAAAGCACGGTCAACCACCAAAACGTTCCTGATCACAAGCAGAATCTTGTCAGGGATTGTTCCAGAAGATGAGCCCCTCAGGTCGGAAGGCACTCAAAATATGAGTGAAGGACAGCAGCCCTCTCAAGTCCAGGCAACCCTAAAGAAGGGGGCGGGGGTGGGGAGGAGTAAAACCTTCAGGACTTTTAATTTGCCGGTGGAGCACATGCAATGTGAGAAGAATTGCCTGCAAATATCTGTTAATTGGAACTTTGAATGTCAGAAGGATGACGCTGGGAAAATTAGAAGTCGTTAAAAATGAAGTAGAACTCATAAAGATCACATTCTAGGCTTTAGTGAGCTGAAGTTGACTACTGCTGGGTACTTTGAATTAGAAAATCACATGGTTGGGAAAGTCACTGATAGTGGGAATGACACAATCAAGATAAATGATATTATATTCGTCATCAAAAGGGGTATTTCAAGATCTATCATGAAGCACAATGCTGGCTGTGATAGGCTAATACTACTGGGTGACAAGGAAATTCAGTCTCTACAACTATTATTCAACTTTATGTACCAATCTCGAAAGCTGGTATGCAGGAACCGAGGAATTCTACCAGCATCTCTAGTTGGAAATTGATCAAACATGTGATAAACATGCGTTGATAATTATTGGCAACTGGCTCCTACTCCCACCACCTGAGGGTAGTGATGCCTAAAATTAAAAAAAATTTTAAAAATTATTGGCAACTGGAATGCTAAACTTGGGAACAATGCAGAAGGAACAGTAATTGGAAAATATGGACCTGGTGCTAGAAATGAAGCTGGAGATCATACACTAGAATTGTTGTAAGATCAATGACTTAGTCATAGCCAATACCTTTTTTCAAAAACAAAAATGGCAGCTGTACACATGAATTTCTCCTGAAGGAATATACAGAAATCAAATTGAATATATCTGTGGGAAAAGACAATTGAAGAAGTTCCATATTAGCAGCTGAGATCATTAAGATTTATTGGGCCAACTTGGCCGATAAACACATGTGGGATCAATTGAAGGGCAGAGAGATAAATGGCTCCTTGAGCCTCACCTTGCCAGTTCTCTGGTCTCTTGCTCTCTCTTGGTCAGACCAGGGTGCAGCAGCCTTAGCCAGTTCCCTGATTGAGCTTGCAAGACTCACTTCCTGTAAGACAACCCCAAGGAGAAGCCACATGGACCTACTATGATGCAGCCCTGGGTGCTGGAGCAGCCACACGGAGAACCCTGCCAGCGCTGAGATGCTGACACGCTCACCGATTCAGCTTTCCTCGTGCAGTGGGCATCATTGTGTGTGTTTTGTGAGGTGGAGGAGGACTTTGTAGATTGGTGTTGGACATAATGGGCTAATGCTAGCCTTACGGGCATGGATAGCACTGGGTTGGGATGTTTTCTTGATGTGCATTTACTTTTTATATAAAACTCTCTTAAAATATGAGTGTCTGTGGATTTGTTTCTCTACACTGACACAGCAGCTAAAACCAAGCTGGAGGCTGACTATGGAAAAAATACATCATATGTAAGTCGAGGTTGAATCTCAAGAAAATTGAAACCAAGCCACGAGAACCAAATACGACCTTGAGCATATCTCACCTGAATTGGGAGACTTTTTGAAGAACAGGTTTGTGACATTAAACACTAATGGCAGAAGAGCTGAGGAACTGTGGAAGGACATCAAGAACATCATTTATGAGGAAAACAAAAGTTCTTTAAAATGACAGCAAAGAAAGAAAAGACCAAGGCAGGTGTCAGAAGAGACTCTGAAGCTTGCTGTTAATCACAGACTAGCTAAAGCAGATAGATGAAATGATGGAATAAAAAAGCTGAACAGAAAATGCCCAAGGGCAACTTGACAAGACAAAATAAAATATTGCGATAAAATGTGCAAAGACCTGCAAAAAGAAAGCCCAATTCATTGACATTGATTCTATGCTGATCCATAGCAACCCTGTAGGATAAATCAGAATCGTCTCTGTGCGCTTCTGAAACTGTGACTCTTCACAGGAGTAGAAAACCCTGGCTTTCTCCCAAGGGGTAACTAGTGGCTTTGAGCTGCTTGCTTTGCGGGGCTCATGCGAAGATGGACGGAACACACAGAGTCGCTGTACGAAAAAGAATAGTTGACATTCCACCATTTCAGGAAGCAACATATGCACAAGAACCACTGGTACTGAAGGAAGAAGGCCAAGCTGCACTAAAAACATTAGATAAAAACCAGGCTCCAAGAATTTATGGAAGACCAATTGAAATGTTTCAACGAGTGAAGTACTCATTACTCTATGTCAGAAAATTTGGAAGATTTGGCCAACTGACTGGAAGAGAACCATATTTGTACCATTCCAAAGAAACACTGAAATTATAGAGCAATATCATTGACATTACATGCAAGTAAAATTTTGCTGAAAATCCTCCATCAACGGGTGCAGCAGTACATTGACAAGACACTGCCTGAGGTTCAGGCCAGATTCAGAAGAGGATGTGGAACACAGGATTTCATTGCTGATGCCAGATGGATCTTAATTCTTGGCTCACAGAAGAGAATAATCAAAAAGATAGTTACTTGTGTTTCTTTGAACATGCAAAGGCATTTAACTATATGCGTCATCACAGACTATGGACATCCTTGAGAAAGATGGAAATTCCAGAATGTTTCCTTGTGCTCATGCATAAGCTTGCTTCCTCATGACATGTCTGGCAGGCATGGCTCTTCTGTTGCAAATTAATATTATTGGGGCTGAGCCCCAGAGGCATAGTGGTTGTGTGTGGGACTGTGGCCCACTGGATTGGTGGATCAAATCCAGCAGCAGCTCTCCAGGAGCAAAGCTGGACCTCCTACTCCCACCAGAG
>PVJH01033935.1:0-21084 GCA_004026705.1 Nesogale talazaci | reverse complement strand
TGGCTGATTTAAGAAAACAGCACGCGGCTGTGAAATTTTGTTTCTTGCTCTAGAAACTGTCACAGAAACTGTTGTGATGTTGAACACAGTTATGGGAAAAACTCAAGTGTATGGAGTGGTTTTCTTATTTCAAAAAAGTGGTTACAAAGGTCGATTGATGACAAACCTCGTGCTGGACATCTGTCAACTTCCCGAATGGATGAAGATGTCAAGACTCAGTGCATTTGGAGTTCGTTCCACCAGGTCAGACTGTGAACCAGGCTCTCTATTTAGAGGTTCTGAAAAGATTGTGTAACAGTGTGCGACAAAAATGGCCTGACCTGTGGGAGGCTGGGGCCTGGTTTTGCCACCCTGACAGGGCACCTGCTCATGCAGCCATCTCAGTGAACCGGTTTTTGGCAGAAAGCATCATACCTCTCTTGTCCCACACAGCTGACTCACCTGACCTTGCTTTGTGTAACTTCTTTTTTGTTTCCAAGAATGCAGAGGGACATGAAAGGATATGAAGAAAACAACAAGGGAGGTGCTGTCAGCCACCCAAACAGATGAGTTTGAAAAATGTCTCCAAGAATGGAATCACAGATTTGACAAATGCATTAAGTGTCAGGGAGAGTACTTTGAAATTGATAAGGTTGCTTTGTAAAAAAAAAAAAAAAAATTTGCCCAGCTTGGGGGAAAAAATTCTGTTCTTTTTGAGGGGTTACCCCCCACTCCACCTCATAGTTACCATTTCAGAACCCCCAAGGGCAGTTCTACCACGTGACCCCTTTGGGGGTCGAACAACCCTTTCACAGGGATCACCGTTGTGTCAGTCATGTGCTTATGTTAATTTCATGATTGAGATGTAGGGGTGGAGTCTAGCCTGTTCATCTGGAGATAGCCATTGAGTAGCCAATGAGGCCTCTATGTGGGCATGGCTTTCTCCTGAGACTTCTGGGAAATCTCGCGATATTTCCCTCGTGAAGATGAGAAGCTATCTTCCCCAGTGGTTGGGAGTTAGTCTCAGAGACAATGAATAATAGACAAGATGGCAGTGTCTGAAAAGCTGGAGGAGCCGGCGGAGAGACCACACGGCTTGGCCCTGATGGAGCCAGACCTCTGAAGCTGGAGCGGCCACATGGAGACCTCCGCCAGTGATGAGTTGCTTCTGCTGTTGATGGACCCTGAGCCCTGGAAATGAGGAGGCATGTGGAGACTCCTGCCAGCGCCGGGACTCTGCACCCACTGACCTGCAACTTCGTGAGTCGGAAGGAGACTTTATAGACTGATTTCAGGCATATGCGCTAATTTCAGACTTATGAGTTTGAACTGGACTGGGCTCAATGTCCTGTTCCTCTTGTATATAAACCTTTTCCTTATATCTATATGCATGTCTATGAAATTTGTTCCTCTAGTCTACCTGGACTAACAACCGGATTCATAGCAGTAGCAAAATGACAGTGATGAAGTAGCAACAATAATAATTTTATGGTTGGGAGGTCACCACGACACGAGGAACTGTATGAAAGGGTCCAGGCACCAGCGCCTGGCAGAAGGCAGGACCTCACTCCGTGTGCAGCAATAGAGAAGAGGGTCTAATAACAGAGAGTATCCAGCCCCTGTGGCCGGGGATGGGGAAAGCGGAGGGAGTGGGAGTGGGAGAATGTTGTTGCTACCACATATTGCTGCATCCATTCTGACTCACAGAGGCCCCATGTGCCGGAGCAGAACTCACCAGCTCTGTGGAGCAAGAATGAGAGCCCTGAACTCATTCTTCTGTCACCACAGTCTCCTGCTGGTGCCTGCAATGGACAGAGTCTAGCTGGAGGCCAGAGGGCAAAGGAAGCCAGGGGTGTGGGCTCTCAGGGGGCTAGAGCAGCTTAGGAGAGGCACTGGTGGGCTAGCAGAGGGCACCCAGCACACCGCAGCCCTCGATCCCCTAGTCCTGGAGGTGGTCCATCTCCTACGCCGGCCCCTGAGTCCTTCGGTTCACTTGTTCACAAATCACACTGAGCTTGCACTTCTGGTTTGTTGAGGCTTTCCATTTCTAGAACCTCTTCAGAAGGACTAACAATATCTTCTTCACTGAAGTCCAGGGCATCCGTCCCAAGCCCAAGCCAATCCAAACCCAAGATGCTCTGCTTCTGGGCTTTGTCACCTTTAGTGACCTTCGCTTCTTTTCCTTTTTGCCCTCAGCCCTGTGACCACATTTAAGGGATTGTTAGCAAGCGCCAGGAGAAGTCCTCTCTCTGACAATGTGAACTCACAGATCCCCGTAGAGAATTGAGGAGGATCCAATATTTGATCCTGCTTGAAAGCTAACCATTTAGCTGCCAGAGCCTCATTAACACTAGTAGAAAAAACCAAGACCCCGGGATGGGGACAAAGGACAGTTAGTTGACTGCTGGCAGCAAAAGCCTTAGTTTGGATAGCAGCATTTCCACCCTGCTGCTGTTCCCACAGACAATTTGAAAGGGCCCGATGACACCAATAGATTCAGCAAGGAGCATTAAAGGTGAGGAACCCAGAGCTTCGAGCCTTTTTGATCCCACCGAGGGTCTTCCTTTTTCCCTGGGTTTCTAGGACACAGTCACGTGTTAAGTCATCAGCTGATGGAGGTGCCATTTACCCTCCTCTGAGATCCCCCGGGAAGGAGAATCCGACTCCATTTCTGCCCAAAGGCGGATTCCTATGAGGCTGAGTTCAGACCCGCCTTTTGGGTCTTGACGTGTGCTTTTGTCCTTTGCCCATTCTGATACCAACCGTCCACCTCGGGAGTCTCTCTGCTTCTCAGCTGGTGTCAATAATTCATTGGAGTGACCACACTCTTCACGATGGGCTTGTTTAATGGCCTGCAAAAAGAGATGCAGCTTGTCGGTCAATAAAGCCTTTTCTCGACTCTCTCTCTCCCTCCCTCTCTCTCCCTGCCATCCCTCCCTCCTTCTCCCTCTCCATCTATCCCTCTCTGCTTCCCTTTACCCCTCACTTCTTCCAAAGGCATGCTGCACTGTACAAGGCCTCAGAACAAACTCTGTCTGCTCACTAGCTCTCTGTGGATCTGTTCATTTCTCCGGTGGGAAATATCTCGGTTCTGGGCTTTGCACGGGGAAAGAATTCACGCCTGGCGCTGGCTTATGATCCAAGTGGGTTTCTATAAAGGACAGAAAAAGTTTGAGCGATACAGTCGCTGAACACAGGCACCCTCGGGCACTGCACACCCTCATGAGTGCAGTGAGGCCAGCGAGAAACCACAGCAGCACAGCGGAACTGGAGGTGGAGGAGGAGCTGGAAAAGAGGGTCTGGGGCTCCAGGTTCCGGTCTTTTGGGCCCTCCATTGGGAGGCACGGTCAACGGTAACAGTTGACCCTATTGGCTGAATCAACCTCACCTGCTCGAGCCAACCCAGGTGTACCGCCCACCTGGCTAGGGCTTGAATTGGCACACGCCTGCAGTGGTTTCCAACTTCCTGTAAGGGGCCCCTGGGCAGGGAAAGGAACACCCCCCTATTCTGCTACCTGACAGATCAATTCACTTAACACCTCTGTTAGTGTTGGGGACACCCCACGCTGCAAACGCCCCTCCTGACTCAGCATTGCTGGCTGGCTGAGCTGGGAAGCCCACTGCTCTGTCTGTGCCCTGGCTTCAGGTTCTGTTACTGCCACTCCTCTGCTACTTCTCAGGAAATATCCATTAGCCACCTGCAGCAGGCAAGGCACTATGTTAAATCTGGGGGTATAACATAGACAGGTACCTCACAGAGACCCGAAGTTGTTGAAGCAGGGGGGAGGCAATGATATTGTGAGGTGCGCCAAGGTCAGAGAAGCGTAAGGAGCTGTGGGAATTTCCTGGTGAGGTGCATAACCCAGTTGGTGGACAAGGGTTGGCAGGCCAGGAGGAAAGGCAACGTCCCATGAAAGGGATGGTCGTTACCAAAAGAAGAAGCACGCAGGAATGTTCTAGGCAGGGAGAGTAACCCTGTGGTGTCTCCCAGGGCATGCTCACTGAGAAGCAGAAATCCATTCGCTTTGACTCTGTCACAGTTATCAAGTCCGGGATTTGATTTTGCCCCACATGCACACTGCAGTCCAGCAGAGTTTATCACAGTTTGCCCTCGTCAGAGTCTGGGCGATCTGGGGCGTGTGCAATGGTTACACACTGGGACGCTATCTGCCCAGTCAGCAGTTGGAAACCCCCAGGACCCATGGTGAAAGACAGACTTTAAAAAAATCATTTTTATTGGGGGCTCATAGAGCTCTTATCAGAATCCATCCATCCATCCATGTGTCAAGTACCTCTTTTTTCCCCAATGATTTTATTGGGGGGCTCTAACAGCTCTTATAACATTCACTACATCATTTGTTTCAAACATATTTGTACACATGTTGCCATCTTCATTTCCAAATGTTTTCTACTTGAGCCCTTGGTATAAGCTTCTCCTTCCCCCTCCTTTTTTTTTTAAAAAAAATAAATCATTTTATTGGGGGCTTGTGCTAAGTACCTTTGTGCATTTGTTGCCATCATCATTCTCAAAACATTTTTTTCTACTTGAATCCTTGGTATTAGTGCCTCATTTTTTCCTTTCCTCCCTCCCAAACACTTGATAATTTATACACTGTTATTATTTTTTCTTTTTTTTTGGGGGGGGGGGCATCACTGCTCTCCGGCGGTGGGAGTAGGAGGTCCAGCCCCACTGCTGGAATTGAACCTCCGTCCCAGTGGGCCGCAGTCCCACGCACAACCACTAAGCCACCAGGGCTCAGCCCTATTTTTTCATGTCTTACACTGACCAATGTCTCCCTTCACCCACTTTTCTTTTATCCATACCCTAAGCAGTGTATTATATGTAGATCATTAGGAATGGCCCCCCTCCCCCCGCCATGTCCCCCACCTTCCCTTGAGCCTCCTGGTATGGCAACTCTCATTCTTGGTCCTGAGGGGTTTATCTGTCCTGGATTCCTATGTTTCCAGCTCGTAGAATTGGGATCATGATAGTGGGGGAAAGGAAGCAGTAAAGAAGTAGGGGAAAGTTGTATGTTTCTTTTCTTTTTTTTCATTTGTTTGTTTTTGTTTTGGGGGGGCATCACTGCCCTCAGGTGGTGGGAGTAGGAGGCCCAACCTTTGCTCCATGGAGCTGGAATCGAACCTCCATCCCAGAGGACCGCAGTCCTGCGCACAACCACTGGGGCTCAGCCCCGAAAGTTGTATGTTTCATCAGTGTTCTGTTGCACCCTGACTAGCTCAAAAAGAGGGACTTTTAAAAGAGTTACATAAAGTGTCAGAAGCCCACAGGAGTGGTTCAGCCTTGTCCTCCAGGGTTGTTGTTGTCGCCATCTACTCAATGGCATTGAGAGAGAGTTGAGTCATGATCTTGGTAACTTCCACCAGACTCCCCCCACCCCCATGGGTAAGAGAAGACAGGGGAAGAGAGTGATATTATTAAGTGGTTCCATTTGGAGCGCTTGTTAATAGGATCAATTGTAGTTGTAGACATTCGATGAAGAAACTGGTCAGTTTTGTCACCCTTGTGGGTCTGACAAGAACCACCTCTGCAGGAGGAGGGCGGGAATGACTATCGACTGCCATCAACAAAGAAGAGCCAGGAGTGGAGCACGTCCTTTGGATCCCGAGTTCTGTGCACATTGAGCCTTCTTGATACAGAAAGAAGCGACCGTCGCGCTATGGGCAGAGCGGCGTAAAGGCGTGCAGGAAGGGCATCTCAGGGTCCCACTGGAGGTTGGTCTGAAGGACATGCTGGACATGCTGGAGAAGTCGAGAAAAGGAGGCGTGCACAGAATGGGACTGCAGAGGGCTCCATGCGGCTGCAGCTCAGGGCGGGGACTGGCGTGACGGGAAAGAAGGCAGGCTGACGGGAAAGCAAGCTCCAGATCTGAAGCAGCTGACTTTTTCTCTGGGATGCCATGCCTCGTTTCAGCCTGGCATTGTTGTGATTGTTGTTGCTGTTAAAGGTAGGAGGGGGTCCCACAGCACAATCAGATGAAATGGTGGGAGCCGGTAGGAAGTGTAGTCATTTCAGAAAAACGTGTGACTTTGGGCAAATCCCCGCCCTTCTAGCTCAGCGAGATAGTGATATGTATTTCAAGGGCTTGGTGAGTCTTCATTGTAACGACGCGGGGAAAAATCCTGTGTGCCATTGTTGGCACCGAGAGGGCTGTCAAGTCCGTTTTCATACATAGCCGTCTCTTGCACCCAGCATCGTGAACCACCGTCCGATCCAGTGCCTCCCCCCAAGGGCTCTGCTGAAGCCCATGGTTGCAGTCCTCGACCTTGTTGAGGCTTGTGTTAGTCTGGGTAGACCAGAGAAACAAATTCACAAACACTCAGATGTCTAAGAAAGAGTTTTATACACAAGAGCAATTGAACATTGAGAAAACATCCCAATCCAGCCCAGCCCAAGGTCATAAGTCCGATATTAGCCCATATATTTGATACCAATCTATAAAGTCCTCTTCAGAGTCACGAGACACATGCAATGATGCCAAATGCAGAATGGTCACAAGCCAGTAGGTAGACAGTCTTTGGATCCAGTGGTGTTGTAAGCATCTCAGCGCTGGCAGGGGTCTCCGTGTGGCTTCTCTAGGTCCAGGTTTCTGGTTGTATCAGGGCAAGTCCATGTGATTTGTCCCCTGCAATGTCTCACAGGGAACCAGTCTTGTCCATCAAGTCTCTCAGGCAGAGACTGTCAGTAGAAAGTCTTCAAGAAAGTGGGATAGTGTCTCCTGCTTCCAAGAAGGCATTACTGGATTTCCCGGAATTCTCAGAAGGCCACGCCCACACAGAGGTCTCAGTGGCTCTCTCCAGATTGACAGGCTAGACCCCACCCCCACACTCTTACGCCTCAATTGATACTAGATTAGGTGGCTGCCACAGACCAGCCCTACCTAAAGGAAAAGACAAAAGCTGGTTGACATGTCGGAAGTTCTTGACCTAGCCAAAGAGGGGTAGGGCAGATTAGGTGGCTGCCACAGACCATCCCTTGTCAATGTGACACTCTCACCTAACTCTGTAACCATATGCAATTTTCAAGCAAACAATAATAAAATCATATCCGTACCTAACAGATGAAACTAAAATGCATACAGTTCAACATGTGCCATCCTCATTTAAACATAATATTTTATAGGTGAAAACCCAAAAATATTCTATGCCTAACAATTGCAGTTAAGTAACACCTACATCTTAATCCTACAATCCCATGATTACAATTAAGCCAACCACTTCCTGCCTTTCCTCCCCCATTTTGGGTATCCAATTTCTGTATTGCCCACTTACATCAACCCAGTGCTCTGAGGAAACAGTCATATTTTTCGACGTGAAGAATCTTCATTGCAGTTGGAACTTTATGAAGTCCGCATTCATAAGCAATGTCAAATCAGGACAGACCATCCATAAAATCTGCAGCAATATGCACCCGTTCACAGGCTCAAATATATTCTCTTCATCTGATCGGGTTCTGGTCAACTCAATGTGGGCTGTCTCGCTTGGTCTCACCAGGGTGTCCATTGGTCACTTTGCCTTAGACCGAGGCCCCATCACAAATTCTCAACAAGCCTACCCCTCTTTGGCTAGGTCAAGAACTTCCGACCTGTCAACCAGCTTTTGTCTTTTCCTTTAGGTAGGGGTGGTCTGTGGCAGCCACCTAATCTAGTATCAATTGAGGAGTAAGAGTGTGGGGGTGGGGTCTAGCCTGTCAACCTGGAGATAGCCAATGAGACTTCTGTGTGGGCGTGGCCTTCTCCTGAGAATTCTGGGAAATCCAGTAATTCCTTCTTGGAAGCAGGAGACACTATCCTTCTCTACTCACTTCCTTGCTTGTCTACAATTTAGTCATTTAATAAATAAATATATATGTATATATATGTATATATATCTACCTTGACTTTTTCTATAGTGACACATAGCAACCTCATATCATTCATTAAATAGCCCATATTGTGCTTGCTTCGGCAGCCCCAAAGCTAAGTATTTTTTTTTTAACAAAATAATCTTATCACCTGCAAAGAACTCTCCTTGCACTTAATGCATTTGTCAAATCTGTGATTCCATTCTCGGAAACAGTTTTCAAACTCATCTGTTTGGGTGGCTGCCAGCACCTCCCTTGTTGTCTTTTTCATCTCCTCTGCATCATCAGACCGCTGTCCCTTCATGTCCCTCTGCATTCTTGGAACAATAAGAAGCCACACAGCGCGAGGTCGGGCGGATCAGCTGTGTGGGGCAAAAGAGACACGATGCTTTCTGCCAAAAACTAGTGCACTGAGATGGCTGCATGAGCAGGTGCCCTGTCAGGGTGACCAAACCAGGTCCCAGCCTCCCACAAATCAGGCCTTTTTTGGTTAGACACTGTGTTAGACAGTTTTGTTTCTCTAGAGGACACTAATAATTATATACATATATATTTATATATTCTATTTAGATAGAAAGATATCTAGCATAAGAAATAAAGTTAACTAATCTATAAAACAGTACAAATGGCTCGGTGCAACTCACTTCCATTAGACCAATACACCGGCAGACCTTCAAGTCCAGAGGGCCACCCAGCAGTCCTCTGTCGAGCAATTCAGGCCATCCAGCCACAAGCAGCAAGACAGGTCACCAACAGTCAGTCAGGCGACAAAGCCCAACAGTCCCCAGCTCAAGGGATGTATATGTGAGCGCAACAAAGCAGGGCTTGAAGGAACCTCAACTCACAGCAATACAGTCCACTGATGAGGTGTCCCACGGGTAGTGTAGCTTGCAGATTGAGGCTCAGGACAAGCAAGGCAGCCGGTTGGACAGAAGATCCAAGAGCAAGAGAGAGAAGGTGGGGATCACCAAGTCATTTATATCTCTGCCCTCCAATTAATCTCACATGTGTTCATTGGCCATGTTGTCACAACAAAACCACATATTTTCTTTCTTTTTTGGGGGGGAGGGGGGCATCACTGCCCTCAGGTGGCGGGAGTAGGAGGCCCAGTCTTTGCTCCATGGAGATGGAATCGAACCTCCATCCCAGTGGGCCGCAGCCCCGCGCACAAGCACTACGCCACCGGGGCTCAGCCCCCAAACCACATATTTTCCTTGGACAGGATGGCACAACAATCTATCTATCACAGACACTATTATGTAATCTTTCCAGACCTCCAAATAGAAAACTTGACTAACAGTCTGATATATGAGTGGACATTTTCATTCACTCAGCAAGTTGACGTTTGTCATCATTCTACATTTCCTTTTTTGAAAGGAAAAAAACCACCGTGTACGATTGAGCTTTTCCCATAGCGCTGTCCTTATAAGTTGTGTTCAACATCAGAACTGCTTCTTTGGCATTTTTCCAGAGCAGGAAACAAAATTTCATAGCTGCTTGCTGCTCTCTTAAATAGCCCATCACAAAAACTAGGTTTGAGCACAACTACTTTTATGAAAAAATTCGCTGTAACTAGAGAGAACCTTCCCAGGTGATGACACTGAGTACACTAACTCAGAGTGAGTTTCTTGATGCTTTCCTAGTGGGAAAAATGCATATTACGAAAGCTCCACCCAACAGAGCTTTTTTCTGTATTTTTTTGGAAGGTACCCCCTTGTATACTAAAATAGTTCATGTTTTCCCACTGATTAAAAATGTCTCCACTGCTATATGCAAAGTTATGAGGTATATATGTACACAAACTATTTTTGGTGTCCATAATCTGTTCTATTGATGTGATAAGTTGATATGTATTAAAAATACATATTAATAGCACAGACAATTGTTATAATGTATACTACTAAGCTTTTTTTAATACTAATAAACTTTTGGATAATTTTTCCTTTATTCTCTTTTTTCAATTTTTCCTGTGGACTTTAAAATTTTTGCAGTCAAATTTCAATGCATGGATATGTATCTTTTGGATCGATTTAAACTTTAAGATTTTAAATCTTCTATATTGAAGTGTATCTGTCGTCATTCACTTAAATCTTTAAAAATCTTACTTGGTGGGATTCCCGGCAAGACAGCAGAGTGGGCAGCACACTGCACAGACCCTGGATAGCAAAGACAGACAGACCAAATGGGGTCTCTAGATGGCTCTTCTGCAGGCCCGGGCTGCGGGAGGGGTCTGGGCGTGGTGGTTAGGCGGTGGGCTGTGCTGGCAGCCCTGAGCTGCTCTCTCAAAGGAAGAGGGTCTTGCAAGCTCGCCGGGCAGCTCCACTCTGTCCTTCAGGGTCACTCTGAATGGGCATCGACTCGATGACAGTGCGTTTGCCTTTCGGTTTTTGAGCTTCAGAGAACCTGAGAGAGAAGCCGTTCCAGCAGCAGCTAGAAGGAGCCGCTGAAGACAGGGGCAGGAGAGAACTGTCAGTTGGCCTGACCCTGCGCGGCCAGCGTGGGCTTTTGCAAGATGCATTTTGTCGAGACAGGAGTCCGAGAAGACAAATGTGCACCGGGGGCTGGCAATGGGCAAGATGGGGCCTCCCTTGCTCCTCATACACGCGAATCCTCAGAAGCCCGGCCAGCCCTTGCCTTCACCACATGGCAGCCTTTGACAAATCCTGCACAGCTCTGGGCCATCCTAGATGGGGCTCCCAGGACCCCATGCCCACATTTGGGGTCTATGAATCCCCCTCATCCTGGAGCGGAACATGCAGTGTGGGATACCGGCCACCCCTGTAAAACTGTAACTCTGTTTATGTACAGATTATCCACCAGTCCTGACCAAGTTTCCACTTCTCTCCCTACCCCGCCTTTGTCTCTTGATTGTATCTCGGCCAATTACAAGTTTATAAATTTTGCTTCCTGCTGTGACGATAGGAAGATGCATTTCTTCCTCACTGTCCAGAGGAGCATCCACTTTCACTGTGAACTTGGCTGTCTTCCTAGTGGGGACCGCCTCTGTCCTTCAATAAACTTCTGTTACTTTTACTATTAAACAAAAACAGTGATGGCATCTGGGGTCTTAAAAGCTTGAAGGTAAACAAGCAGCCATCTAGTTCAGAAGCAACAAAGTCTGCAAGGCCTGTGTGACCACGAGGTGTCGAAGGGATCAGGTGTCAAAAAACCATAGATGCTTTTATTACAAATGAGGGGGCGTGCAGATTGGGGACTCAAAGCCCACCCTCGGTGAAGTGACATCCGCTTACAGAAGGGTCGCAGGGAGGAGGAGATGAGCCAGTCAGGGTACAGTGTAGCAACAATGAATTATACAACTTTCCTTTTTTTTTTTTTTTTTTTTTGGGGCCTCACTGCCCTCTGGTGGTGGGAGTAGGCAGCCCAGCTTTGCTGCTGGATATGAACCTCCCACCCAGTGGGCCGCCGGGGCTCAGCCCTCCTCTAGTTCTTAAATGTTTCCCCTCACTACCATGATTCCAAGTCTACCTTACAAATCCTGCTAGACCAGAGGACACAGATAAGAACCAGAAACATGGGGAATTCAGATGACCCCTTCAGGACCAGTGGTGAGCGTGGTGATACCAGGAGGGTGGAGGGAAGGTGGGGCAGAAAGGGGGAACTGATCACAAGGATCTGCATTTAACCTTCTCCTTGGGGTATGGACAACAGGGAAGTGGGTGAAGGGAGACATCAGACGGTGTACGATATAACACAATAATAATAATAATTTGTAAATGACCAAGGGCTGGTGAAGGAGGGAGTAGTGGAGACAGAGGGGAAATATGAGGAGCTGATACCAAGGGCTTAAGTGGAAAGCAAATGCTTTGAAATTGATGATGGCAACAAATGTACCAAAGTGCTTTGCATACAATAGATGCATGTATTGATTGTGATGAGTTGTATGAGTCCCCAATAAAATAATTTTTAAAAAATGAGCCAAAATCCCACCATCCTCCTCTCTACAGAACGTTCTGGTTGTACTTCTGCAAGCAGAGGCTTGTCCCTTCTGGCTGTCCACGACGTACTCTTCCTCAGCATCATAATCCAAAAGCATCAGGTCTCCCTCACTCCTCCCTACGCGCTGTCCGACTTTGACACGCACGTGAGGCGATTGGAAATCGCAGCGCTTGGGCAGGGGCACCTCAGCTTTCAAAGGGACACCTCTGCGTTGTCAATACACCCCAAAGGTCCTTGCGGGACATTGGCTCCAGGCCTGGATCATTGGATTTCCTAGCCGCTGTTTCATGGGCACGGATGAGGGCCCCCGGTACAGTGACACCCGCTTCGCGACCTGCAGATGGGGGGCGGGGGGGGGGCAGGTGGGAAGGAGGGAGGGGAGGGATGTCCTTAGCTTAATCCCTCCAGGTCCAGGCTTAGCCACCCGCGGCCGGGCCCGCCACGCTGGGATCCTCCGCCCAGCCGCCAGGGGGCGCGCTAGGCGCAGGCGGCTCCGCGGCGCTCTCGGGCCCTTCCTTGGCCCCGGAAGTGGTTCCGGCGGGGCTGGGCGAGGCCGGGCCATGGTGGGGCGGAGGTGGGGAAGATGGCGTGGCGAGGCTGGGCGCACCGAGGCTGGGGCTGCGGGCAGGCGTGGGCTCCGCTGGCGGGCGCCCGAGGCTGCCCGGAGCTCCCCGCGGCCCTGGCCCCGCCGCGGCTGCTCGGACGCAGGTAATGGCCGCCGCTGCCGGCTGCGCGCAGCCCCGAGCTGGGAGGCCGCGCTGGCCTCGGCGGGGCGGGGCGGGGCGGGGGGGGTGGCTCCTGGATTACCCCGACCCCCCCTCCTCTCTCCTGGGTTTCCCGCCGTCGTCCGGGCGGTCTGGTCGCGCCGCCCGGCCCCGGCCGAGCCTGTCCCCTCGGGAGGGACGGACGAGCCGCCGCGTCCTGCGAGGGCGGCACCGCCCGCCGAGCTCGCCGTCGACGCCGGCCGGGACGCCGCGCAGCGGCCGAGGGGGCGCCCCGGTGCCCGCGTTGGCAGGCGGGTACAAGGCCAGCCCGGCTTCCCGGACACCTTTCCTTAGCTGGGGCGGGGATGGAGAAGCGAGCGTCCCTCGGGCGCACGCCGTGTTTCCGCCCTAGGGCAGGCGCCTTGTGGACCCTTTGATTTCCAGGTGATTTGGAAAGACATCCCCAGTGGGTGAAGAGTGTGGAGTCATGCTATTCTTATTATTTTTTCCTTAAAGGCTTTTGACATAGAATACATCCGAAAGTACACACTGAGAGGAGAGAGGGAAATCCACGATTTGCCCATAAGTCTGATGTGTATTTTGGTTCGACGTTTGTTCCTGATCTTTTTTTTTTTTTGGGGGGGGGGGCATCACTGCCCTCTGGTGGGAGTGGGAGGCCCAGCCTTGCTCCTGGAGAGCAGCTGCTGGATTTGAACCGCCAAGCCAGTGGGCCGCAGTCCTGCACATAACTACGGCACCACAGAGGCTCAGCCCCTGTTGCTGACCTTTTAGGCGCTGAGATTGACCTTCCTGTTTCCAACTTGGATTAAGAGCTTGGACTCAGTCACCAGGAGGGATCAGGTCATCTTAGCTGACCAGACTGATGTAGGCCCCTCATGGAATCATTGTAGACTATGTGGTTTTCACAGCGCACTTCAGGCCAACCACATCAGCATCGCCAGAGAGGAGGAATAAGCTGTTAACTCTTTGTGGCTGTCATGTTCTCTTGTCAACGTCATGATTGGGATGTAGGGGTGGAGTCTAGCCTGTCAATCTGGAGATAGCCAATGAGACCTCTGTGTGGGCATAATTTCTCAAGATACTCCCCCCATGGAGGTGTGAGACTGCCGACTGGCTGATTGCCTGTGAGCCATCCTGGAGGAGAAGCAACATGGGCCTGCCCTGACAGAACCAGATTCTTGAAGCCATAAAAGCCACGGGGAGACTCCTGCCAGTGCTGAGATGCTCCTACCACCCACTGGAGACACAGGACTCTGCACCCACTGCCCTGTGATTGTCCTGGTGTCATTGCACGTGCTTCGTGAGTCTGAAGGAGACTTTATAGGTTGATATCGGACATATGGACTCAATGTGGACTTACGGACTGGTTTGAGATGCTTTCATAGTGTTCCATTCCTCTTGTATGTAAACCTCACCCTCATATACATACGCATGTTTATGCATTTGTTTCTCTCGTCTACCTGGACTGACACACTCTTTAACAAGTATTCCCGTGCATCTTACCAGAACATTTGTGCAAAGCTTGCATGCTTTGTGTCTTTAAGGATACAGTGTAACTTGGAACTGTAGGCATCATTCTTAAAACTCCTGTGGAGGTAGAGGGTGAGCCATCTCTAGGCTAACTGACTCCGCTGGGTGTCACCTGGGAGGTGGAGATGGCTCACATTCGTCTTGGTTCCTTAATGCTCCCAAGTTGAGTGGTGTGAGGGAGGGGGCACAGCAGAATGTTTATTAGGAAGCAGCAGGTATGTTAAATAGGTAGATAGGATTTGTAAAACACGGTCGTGGTAGTTGATCAATGGAGAGCCATCAGTAAAAGTTGGGGTGGAAAACCATTTGAAAAGAACAAGTGGACGGGGTGGTAAAAAATTAAAAAAAAAAAAAAAAAAAAGGGCTGAGCCCCGGTGGCGTAGTGGTTGTGCGCGGGACTGCAGCCCATTGGGTTGGAGGTTCAAAGATATTAGGATATTAGGGGCTGGGCCTCCTACTCCCACCACCGGAGAGCAGTGATGCCCCCCCCCCCAAAAAAAAAAAAGAAGAAGAAGAACACCGGCCATTGGACAGTGGTTGGATGAAGTTTGAGCCATGGACCTTTCTGCAAGAAGCCGACTGAATGAGCCTCTCAAAAGCAGCTCACTTGCCGATGGCCTCTTGGAGAAAGTGACTTGAACCAGACGGATATGGGGCAGAAGAGAAGGGAGGTGTGCCTCGAGGAGGTGGAGCACAGTCATGAGTCTACACCGGCTGGTGCAGTGGAATTGATTCTGAGCCTGCAGGAAAAGCTCCGAGGAGTTTTTCTTGAGTGTCGTCTTCATGCAGAAAACCAAGCCTGCCACGGATCTATCAGCTGGCTTTGAACCGCCAGCCTTTAGGTTCGCAGCTCGGTTGGTGTACTTGGGTCACTGCTTTTCCTTTTTTTTTTGGGGGGGGTGGGCATCACTGCCTCTGGTGGTCACGGGCACTACCCAGTGCTGCTCCTGAGAGCCGCCACTGGATTTGAACCACCAAGCCCGCGGCCTGCAGTCCCGCACTCAACCACTTACGCCACCGGGACCCCCACTGCTTTTCCTTTTATAGTGAACATTTGAACATGGTTAAGCCGGAGGTGGGCATGACTTCAGACTTTGGCTAAGCTTGAAGTAGAGCGTTTGCCACTCTGGCTCTGAAGATGCGCACCTAGAGTTCATAGGAAGCATGTCTGCTTCGACTTCCTGTAGTTCTGTAATTAGTGTGCAGAAGTATGACGCGAGAAACACTTTATTTTTTTTGGGGGGGGGGGCATCACTGCCCTCAGGTGGTGGCAGTAGGAGGCCCAGCCTTTGCTCCCTGGAGCTGGAATCAAACCTCCATCCCAGTGGGCCGCCGTCCCGCGCACAACCACTACGCCACCGGGGCTCAGCCCGCGAGAAATACTTTAAAAAGAGATCCGACCTGGTCCAGAGAGGTCTGATGTAATGGGTCTGAAATAGGACCAGGCGGCAGTCCTGGTGGTGCAGTGGTTATACGTTGGGCTGCCAAACCCAAGGTCAGCAGTTTGAAACTACCAGTGTTCTGCTCGACAAGCCTTTCTACTCTCTAGCCCAGCACAGTGACCCTGCTGGAAACGCACCAGGGCTGTCCTCCATCGCCTGGCAGTGAGAGAGCAGGACTCCTGGTGGCATAGCTGGAGTCCTAACCACAAGGTCGCAGTTCTAACCCCCGAGCTGCTGAGGGAGAAAGATGGGGTTTTACAGCTTGGAACCCCTTTGGGTGGTGGCTGCTCTCTGCCGACCTGCAGTGAGCAGCCCAGCAGGTAGACATTGCGCCCCTGGGCACCAGGTGGTCATACGGAGGTCTGCAGACTGGGGCCCGCCCGCCTGCTGAGCTATGACCATTTGAGTGGTTCCCCAAACCTCCAGTCGTCAGTGTTTCGCCTTTTACAGTGGCACGAGAAAAGGCGCACCTAGGCTACTAAACGTTTTTGCTATTATCACATTTCTGGCAGCACTTCTGAAAAACATAGTTGAAGATTAAAAATGGAAATCTGTATAATTTGTCAATTGCATAGACTCACCCAAGAGAACACAATAGCAATTTACATTTTTTAGATTGGGGTGTCCATCTTAATGTGGCTAACCAAACAGTATATTTTCCTTGTTTAACTCACTATATGTCAATTCCAGATGAGTTTTAAGAATAATTTTGAAGTGCAAAATTTTACCTAGTCTATGTAGACTCTCCCCTCTCCACAAAGGTACCTGTTTCACTTTTCAGTGGCTGAGAGAGAGAGAATGATGGGGCTGTCTGCTCTCGTAAGGACTTAAAGTCTTGGAAAGTCTAAGAAGCATTCTTCCCTGCCCTTCATGCTCTCTATGAGACCAAGTTGACTTGGCAGTGGGTGTGCTTTGGTCTGTGTGCATCTCGCTTACTGGGGATGCCACTCCTGTCAGGGACTGTATATTAAAGAGGCTTTGATTCCGTGGGAGGGGCTGTGCAGGTGGGAGAGACAGATGCCAGCCATACCTACTCTGACGTGGGGCTAAGTGAAGTATTCTCTCCCGATCAGTGAGCATGCACTTCTGGTCTTGTGACAAAGGAGGCAGTTGTTCATGGGGTCTATTAGCCACACTCTCTATCCTAGCCCTGCTGCTCCCAGGGTGCTCCAGGCTCATACCGATTGACCACTTGCCAGCCCCTAAAAGCATTCTTGTACCGCACAGAAGCCCAATTCCAACAGCCTAAGCAATTGCGGGGATCTGAAAGTTCATGCAGTTGAAAAACCCAGAGGAAGTACAGGCTGCTGCTGAGGACAGAGTGTCTCCCTTTATCACCCAAACCCAAAGCCAACCCTTCGGCCATGGAGCAGATCTAACGCAGAGCCTACAGCGATGTCTGAAGATAACACGAGAACGGCCCCTTTGGGTTTCTGAAGCTGTGAATGAGTGCAGAACAGAAAACCCTATCTTCTGGGAGCCCCATTTCCCTGCATAGTTTGCCTCTGCTTTATTCTCTTCACATGTGACCACCCTGTGGCTGTGAGAGAGCTGCTAGCAGCACACGGGCTGTGCCTTCCTCAGTTCAAACCCAGCAGAGAAAGTCCTCTGCTCCACCGACACATCTTGAGGCTGAATATTGTTGAACCTGGTTGGCCAACTTTGGACCCATGTCTATCCTTGAACCCCTTGAAGCTCGCCAGGGCGCGGTAGCGTTGTGCAAGTTGGTTTAGGAGCCAATCCTGTCCCTCCTAACAAGATGTTTTTCCAAACAAATGGAATCACCGTGATCTGAAATAATGACCTTCAAATGTCTTCAGTGTTACTTCAGAGCTGCACGTTCACATTCCTATGAAAGAGCCTCTGAGGGCCCAAGAGCGGCAGTTTGCCGGCCACTGGTTTAGGCCCCATGAAGAGCCTAGCTAGAATGACAGACAATTCCACTTACTCTGAGGAAGAGGGAAGAGAGCAAAGATGCTAGGAATCAGCTAGTAAATCCATGCTGGAGTCAGCGCTAATGGAAGTTTTTCCTGGAATCTTCAGATAGGATTGTTGTTCTGTGCCATCAAGTTGACGACAGAATGACAGACTGCCCGGTCCTGTGCCCTCCTTGGGATTGTTCCTGTTGATCCCATTGGTGCAGCCACTGTGTCAGTCCATCTCCTTGAGATGTTCCTCTTTTTCGCTGTCTCTACTTCCGCAAGCATGCTGTCCTCCAGGGAATGATCCAAAGTGTGTGAACTCAGTCTTACCATCCTTTAAGGAGCATCCTGGCTGTACTTCCTCCAAGACAGGCTTATTTGTTCTTTGACAGTCCAGGGTACTTTCTTTTCTTTTTTTTCTTTTTCTCGCATCACTGCCCTGGTGGGAGTAGGAAGCCCAGCATTGCTCCTGGAGAGCTGTTGCTGGGTTTGAACCGTCAACCCCGTTGGCCACAGTCCTGCACACAACCATTGCTCAACCAGGGCTCAGCTCCGTGGTACTTTATGTATCAGGGGTGCTCAATAGACCAATTAAGATCTACTAGTTGGGGCTGAGCCCCGGTGGCACAGTGGTTGTGCGCGGACCTGCGATCACTGGGTTGGAGGTTCAAATCCAGCAGCAGCTCTCTAGAAGCAAGGCTGGGCGTCCTATTCCTACCACCAGGGCAGTGATTGGGCCCCCCACCCCCCAAAAAAGAAAAAGATCTACACTAGTTGATTGCAAATGTATTGTGGGTAGATCACATAAACATAAGCCTATCATCTTAATTGATATACAGTGCAACCAATAGGTGTCAAATGCATGTGCCAACAACTGTGCTAAGTGCAGCAAAACTGACAAGTGAAGTTGTCATCAATTTTTTTTCCCAATGATTTTATTGGAGGCTCTTACAGGTCTTAGATCATTTGTATCAAGCATATTTGTACACGTTGCCACCTTCATTTCCAAATATCTTCTACTTGGCTCTTGGTATAGGCTCCTCCTACCCCCCTTTTTTAAAAAATCATTTTATTGGGGGGCTATCGCCAATTTTTAGACTGTTTTTCTCTTAAATGTAAGAAAGGGTATTAAAATGAGTGGGGGAGCTGGACCAAGTAAGAAGACAAAAACCTGTCACTTTCATATGGAATGGGAGATTTTGACACTACAAGCTGACATTCAGCTGAAGTCCAGAGCACATGACTGGAACTGATTTGCAGAGGGAAAGTACCCAAACATGAGGAAATGTGCTACCTCCTTGACTGCAATAATTGTGAAAAATATACAGAGTAAACACAGGGCTCTCGTGGTACACAGGTAGACCTGAAGAGGTAGGGAACTATGAAGGACTCAAAAGGGCCCGCCCAAGCAGCAGGGGGCATGTAGCAGAAGTCAGCAATGCCATCTCCTGGGGGAGAGCGAGCTGATGACAGGGCTGCAGGAAATAGGTGTCTCTGCAAGCTTCGGAGATGGGGCTTGTGGCCAGGGGAGCTGCACTGAGAGAGAGAAGGGCCTGGGCCAGATCGAAGGGACTTACTGGTGCTAAACTGTTGGGGGTGGAAAATGATTGTGTCATTCAGTGAAAGCGGGGGCATTCATTGCTTTATTTATGCTTAATGAAGTGTGAAAGAGAATTAGAGTGGAACAAGATTGGACACCAGGAGGAGATTCGTTAGGAAAGGGTAGCGGGTTCCAGGCCAGAGGGGCTGTGGCCCGAGCGAAGGAGTTGTATTGGTGCTAATGAGATGTGGGCAGCTTTGCGTGATACTCAAGCAATGGGATTGTTAGAACTTGGTGTTTAATTGTGGGGCAAGAGCGCTTGGATAATGAGTAGTAATTCAGTTCATTTGGATGAATAGGGTCACAAGGAAGAGGACCATTGGAGGGCGGGAGAGAAACTCCCATTTTGACAGGTTTAAGATGCTCTCTCTCGGGACAGTGAAGGCAAGACAAAGAAGCCTGGGTGGGACTCGTTGGGCTTGTGGACCAGAGACACCTGTTGATATCCTTGGCATACACGGGAGGAGACCTGTTGGCAGAGGGGTTATGTGTTGGGCTGATAACTACAAGACCAGCAGTTCAAAACCACCAGCTGATCCACCAGAAGAAGATCACATTCTATTTTCTATCCGATAGCCTCGGAAACTCACAGGGGGCAATTCTCTCCTGCCCAACAGGGCGACTATGAGTTGGCACGATTAGGCCAGGAGTTTGGTTTGGGTGCTTTGGCATCGTGGCATCTGACTTTGTGGGAGTAATGGCATCATCTGCACTTTTCAGATCAGGAGTCCTCAAACCTATGGCCTGAGGGCCACATGCGGCCCGCCGAGGACATTTATCTGGCCCGCCGGGTGTTTTCGCTGCCGCTGCTGCCCTGCTTAGCCGACTCATTTCAGGGCCGAAGTGAATTTGTTCATAGTTGTGTGTGTGTTTTTAACTGTAGTCCTGCCCTGCAACGGTCTGAGGGACAGTGAACTGGCCCCCTGTGTAAAAAGTCTGAGGATCTCTGCTTTAGAACAGGTAAACTGGCTGAGCCCCGGTGGCGTAGTGGTTGTGCGCGGGACTGCGGCCCACTGGGACGGAGGTTCAATTCCAGCAGTGGGGCTGGGCCTCCTACTCCCACCACAGGAGAGCAGTGATGCCCCAAAAAAAAAAAAAGAACAGGTAAACTGACTGGAGACGCAGGGGGCAGGCCAGGGGGCTGCTGCACCCGAAGGACCTCTGAGTGTTGTAAGTGGTTAAGAGAGCCAGCTGCTAACGAGAGGTTGGCAGCTGAGTTTCATTCAGAGGTGCCTTGGCAGAAAGGCTTGGGGGTCTGCTTCAGGCGAAGTCACTGTTGATAACCTGTGGGCGCACAGTTTTTTGAGAGACAAGGGGTAGCCATTAGACAGTGCCGATACCACACTTGACGAGAACAGGGGAACACCTTTAAGAGGGATATCAGTGAAATCATTGTCCATCGGAGGCCCTGGAGAGATGTGGCCAGCAAGGTGGGAAGAAAACTGGGAGGTTAATGTGGCCGCTGATAGCAGAGAATGGGAAGTTTTTGAGCATGTTTCAGAGTATTTGAGAAGGGTTGGGAGCCAAATTAAAGACTCAGGAAAAGAAACAGGAATTAGTTAAGTCCTTATGGAGAATGACAGCATCTGCTCCAACCACATGGTTTTGTTTGTTACGGTTTGTGAATTGGGAAAGGTGAGAGTGATTGGCATTAGCAAACTGGGGGAATCCTCTGTGACTTAACTGATGAAGAACAAAACAAGACAGTGAAGAGGGGTGAATGTTAACAGAACCAGAATCTGAGCAAGTTCCTGTTTGATAGCTCCATTTCCTTTCTCAAGGAGCAGGCAAGGTCAGTTCAAAGGGAATCGAGAGAGTTGAGGCCTTATGAGTATTAAAAGATTCAAAATAGGGCTGAGCCTCGGTGGCGTAGTGGTTGTGCGCGGGACTGCGGCCCACTGGGACGGAGGTTCGATTCCAGCAGTGGGGCTGGGCCTCCTACTCCCACCACTGGAGAGCAGTGATGCCCCCCAAAAAACAAAAAGATTCAAAATAGCTTTCAAAGAAATTTAACAGTTTCATTGACATGTCATTCATATACCAAACAATTCAGTGGCTCAGTCTTAGA
>PVJH01033934.1:0-21081 GCA_004026705.1 Nesogale talazaci | reverse complement strand
CAGTACTATGCAGGACGACATTTTTATTCTCCATGAGCAGGAGTACGACAGCCTGCTTGAATCTGTCTTCAAAACTGAATTCTTAAGCCTCTTAGCCAAACGTTATGAGGAGAGAACTCAGAAGCAACTACCTCTGAAATTCAGCAATACGTAAGTTGAAACCTGTGGGGCCCAAACTTCTGGAACAAAATGAAAGGAACGTGTCCTTAGCCCTAGGGGCCGGACCTGGGGGTGGGTCTGGGTGGAGATGGGAGTGGGTGGAGGACCCCGGCAAGGCTTGGAATCTTTCTAGCTTGAGTGGCTTCTTCTCTGGGTGCCTCAACTTCCCTAGGGGGGCCAATCAGTCATTTGTGTTGGACTTTGAAAAGGTCACCCTGGCCTATCTGTGAAGTCATGGCGCCATAGGGGGGCATGTTCTCATGGAGACCGAGGTTAGCAGAGGGAAGCCAGGAAAGACAGAGGTCAGATCTCGCCAATCAGAATCGTTTTGGGATCAGAAGAAAGTGCGGAGGAGAAATCACTGTGTAAGCCAGCTTGTTTGTGGGGAGTTCTCAAACCTATGTGCTGTCTGTCAGCTCCCCTTCATTTGTTTTGGCCACCTGCCCTGCTGGGTCAGGCTTTGGCTTGCTGTTGCATTCTAATTTCATATTTGATGAGTACAAGCTATTTAGTTTTTCTTCAAATTGGATGTGGTCCATCTTGCTATTCATAAGAATGAGGCCTAGAAAGAGCCGTAGTGCTTCGAGGAAGGACACCTCCCATCACTACTGGTGCAGAGACTTGGGTGCGGGTCGGTCTAGAGTTCCTCACAGTGTTCCCAAAGAGCACCGTGACCCTGGGTCACACCAGGTGCCCTTATTAGTTTCTGGGCTTTTGTGGTCAGGAAGTAACTCAAAGTAAAAAAAGACACAGAGAGAGACACTTGAGAGAACGCTAAGGCCGCTACTAAAAGTTACCTTTTTCAATCTCTCAACACCGGAAAGTTGAAGTTTGTGAGCTTTTTAGTTCTCCATGGTGAATCCCTGGGCAGCGAACCAGAGGAGGTCAATGGCACAAGCCCCTTGGCAGCTCCAGGGGGCAAAGGCTGATGCGGGGCAGCCGGGCCAGGGCCGCTGCGCACGTGCGGCAGCACTGACTCGGTGTCTCGGCATTACCGGTTGGAAGCGCCTGGACATGCGGGAGCCCCGTGGCGGAGTGGGTACACAGGGGCTGCGTGCCGTCCCCGTGGTCGGCAGATCGAAACCTCCAGCAGCTTCCTGAAAGAGAGACAGGGCTTTCTACCTTCCATAAACAGTTACAGTCTCAGAAACCCCAGGAGCTTGCTCTGAGCCAGCACGGACTCAATGTTTGTTTGTTTGTTTTTGTTTGTTTATGGGCAATGTGGGGAAAGGAAACCTGGCAGGGCATGCGGCATGGTTGGGCCCTCCAATTTAGAGTTTCATTTCTTTAGTTGTTACTTTTTCCTTCCTGGGTTCCAGGACGATGGGGAAGGAATGGAACATTCACTAATTAATGTCATGCTAAGTCATCCCTTAGCCCTCCGCACACTCAGACACAGATCCCGGGAAAACGCAGGGGCCACACAACAGCAGCCGCTGTGAGCTGGACTTCCTCCTCCTTCTCCCGTGCCCTCGGTAGACACCACCTCGGTGGGTGTCATCGGCCCATTTGAAGTTCTGGGCCCCACATGTCTCTACCCCAGTCCAAGTCCTGGACTGTTCGCCCATCCTCCGCTCCCTGTGCCTGGTTCAGATTCCCCTGGCTGGCCTCATTTTTATACCAGGTTTTCCCATCGTGGGGCCGAGGGGTACCATTTTCTCTTTGGTCCATCCCGTCTTGTTGACACCATCCATTGTGCTTGTCCCAGGCTTGAACTGAAGCTGAAGAAGGAGAACTGGGGTCCCTGGAGCGCCGGCGGCTCCCGGCAAGTGCAGTTCCACCAAGGCTTCGGCGACCTGGCCACCCTCAAGCCCAGTAACAAGGTGCTGCAGGTCAGCATCGGACCCGGGCTGCCCAAGAACTCCCGTAAGTGCCAGGGCCCTGCTGCCACCCTTGCCAGGACACCGCAAGGCCTTCTGGGCTCTCCTGCCTGGCCCTTCCTCCCCCGCCTCATCACTCCTGATGTCGAGAATGCATGTGAGGTCGGGCTGCTTCTTACGCTGGGGTTTTCTTCAAAATGGAACATCTCAAACTGAAGCCAGGGTCAGAGCATTGGGGTAAAGTTCCGGAATGATTTGAGTACTTACAGATTGTATACATAGCGTTATCATACCAACTGTGTTTAAAATAAGTGACCATCTGTTGGAACGCACATTCCCCAGCCCTTTCTAGTCGGAGCTCATCAACAGTACAAGCATTCTTGCTGCCAATTCCAAAGACACTTATCATATTGCAAGGTCAGCAGTTCGAAACCACCAGTCACTCCTCAGGAGACAGGTGGAACTTTCTACTCCCATAAAGAGTTAGCATCTTGGGGGCTGAGCCCCCAGTGGTGCAGTGGTTGTGTGCCGGACTGCGGCCTACAGGGTTGGCGGTTCAAATCTAGCAGCAGCTCTCCAGGAGCAAGGCTGGGCTTCCTACTCCACCAGGGTAGTGATGCCCACAAAAAAAAAAAAAAAAAGAGTTACCATCTTGGAAACTGACCAGAGGCCCTTCTACCGTGCCTCGAGGGTCACTGTGAGTCAGAGTCAACTCCGTTGCAGGGAGTTTTCTGTCATTGTGAATCAAGTCTAGGACTCCCCACCTTGACTTGAGCAGGTTTCTAGTGAACCCCCACCACCCCATTCCCCACGAGCCCAAATCCTGGTCCAACTCCTTCACTATCCATTGTTCACAGTGGAGACTGATACCATTAGAGCCCTGGTGGTGCCGGGGAAAGCAGTGGACCCCTGACCATAAGGTCAGAAAGGGGTCATTCTCTGTGCCGAGAGAGGTCCTTAGCCTGTCCGGGGAGGATGGTCCGAATCCGCTTGAAGGCAGGACTGGGCTCTAATAAAATGAGATTTGAAGTGCACATTGCATGTTCTTCTAACGTGGAGGAATGTGAAAACTGTATGCTGTGTGTGCGGTCTGTGGCGAGAACGCCATCAATCACAAGGCCCCTCTCAGGCTGGTCTTCACAGATGCACAGTTACAGGGACTGTGACATCGCCCTTTGGTGTTGAGCCCATCCCGACCCTGAACAGCCGCTAGGACAAGACTAACCTGCCTCGTGGAGCTTTCCGAGTTGACGGCCTCCCAGAAGCAGCCTGCCCCATGTCCCTCGTGGGGAACAACCGGGGGTGCTGGCTGCTTACCTTGCAGTGAACAGCCACGCTCAGAACCCCTGTGCCTCGCGGGCTCCGTAACATGCTCCAAAGAAAGACCAGCACGATTTCTCCTCCACTGGTCGCTGTGGGTCTCCGGATGGACCTTGCAGGAATCCGCACATTTAGGAGACTTAAGTAAAATGTGTGCGAGGGAGGTTAAAACTCTACAGGGACAAGACACAGGTCAAACCAGCCGATTGTTGGCCCAGAGGAAGGGAACAACTGGAGGGAGAGGAGACAGCACTGCCAGGCCCAGCAGAGAGGGGTCAGGCCGGACAAATAGTCGCCCCTGTTTTGTCCCGACAGCACCCCTCTCCTGCCAGTGCCTCTCCAGCGCCAGAAAGCAGAACAGACTCCAGGGCACAGGGCTGGGCACAGGGCACTGCTGATGGCAAACGGCTGTGAGGGGATGTGTATATAAACACCCCCAAAGGGAGAGCGCTCCCCCCAGTGCTTTATTTTATCCCTGTGGGAGGGCGTGTTGGCTGTTTGTCCTGAGAGAGAATTCCTCAGCCACAATCCTGGCCCGCTAAGGTCAGTTCTCCCAGAATCCTCTCCCACAAACAAGACTTGCTTCCTCAGCCCTCCTCGCTACTTTAACTAACCCATGGCGGGCAGGGGTGGGGGTGGAGGGTTCATTTGGAGATAGCTGCCTGATCCCGTGCCTTTCTGCATACGTCTCAGTCGACTGCCCGAGGCCCTGCACCACCAACCCCCACCCCGCCCCCGGCACTGACTCGGCCCTCAGTCACAGCCCTTCTAGCAGCTCCTCCAGGTCTGTGTCCGCCCTGCATGGTGGCTGGGTTTCACGGCGAGACTGCAGGACCCAGGGTCTCGCTTTCTGCCAGGGACACTGCCGAGCGCAGAACATGAAGGCAAACCTTAAAATGACCTATCAGACTCTTTTGAAAGTCTCCAAAAACAGAAACACCTTTGGAAGACGTCATTAATAGCTCTCTGGCACGCGGCTGTCTCAAACATTGCAGAACTGTCCCTCTGGAAGCACCACCTCCAGCCTCCACCCTTGCCCCTTCCAGTAGCTTTCCACGACAGGAGTTCCCTCAACTCTTCCTTCTCCCCTGCAACCAGTCGTCAGCCAGTGCAGTCGAGTGCTGGGTGCCAAATGTCTCCAGAGGTTTCTCTAGCCAAAGGACCAAGAGGAACCTTAAAGCCAGCCGCTTTTCATACTATCTTGTGTGTTTCTTTTAGGTCCTACCAGAAGGAACACCACCCAGTACAGAGGTCATGCCAGTGGGATGCGAGACGCCAACTACCCCACGAGGGCTGCCCCTCCCCCCCCAGGTGAGCTGTCACAGAGCGGGCCCTCTGTCTGGACCCATCTCTGCAAAACATGCTGAGCGAGAGCCCTGCTAACCAGTACATGTGCACATGGTAGCAGCCAAGGACCATGTCCGTGCCCGCTGGGTTCCGACCCATGCAGCAGCCCTCCCTGTGACCCCACAAGTCGGAAAAAGTAAGGGTCAGGCTGAGAGACAGCTGGATGAACCATCTGGAGTCCATCACCCAATGTATTACTCTCTTGGGAAAGACTTCCCGCCTCAAGAATGGAGAAAGGAGTTTGTTGTTCTTGACACTTGGAATGTTGTCAGCTTTAAGACGTAGGATGCTGCCTTTATGGAAATAGACATTTGCCAGGTATACCGTACGTACGCCCCCTCCTCTCCCAGCGAGACCACCGCTCTCTTGCGTAACTCGTTCAGCAAAGCTGAGCATCCAAGTAGAAGAGCCTCCGTCTCAGCTGAGGTCCCTAACAGAAGACGAGGCTCGTGCTGCCCGAGAGATTGACAAAATGTTTGCCAAAGCTTTTCCATATCAACGTTTTGTATGAGAGCTTCGGATTTTATATTTCTTGCATTTTAAAATCATCAGAAGATAGCACCTGGATCAATAAAATCCCAATGTGAGTAGATTTAAGACTTTTTTAAAACATGCTTCTTGTTCAGAGAGCACTCAAACAATTCACAGCGATTCTTCTCCACCCTCCACCCCCAATGGCTCACAAAATTCAACTCATTAAAAAAAGAAAGAAAGGAAAATGGTTCCCTGAATGTTTGAGGTGGAGGAGTCTTTGTCTGAACACTTGACGCTGCCGCGCACCTTGCGGGTGATGGACCCCTTCCGCACAGGGTCAAAGATAAAGCCGTCAAACACGTTTCCGTTTAACCTCTTGTCCGGAAGTTCACAACTGTGGCTGCCTTGCTATCTCAGGTACCTGGAAGGGAGACTGCGTCGCGTCTCTTCAGAAGTGCCCAGCCTACAGGGACTCAGCTGTCTCTCCTCCACCTTTCTCTGACCTTGAAGCTCCTCCCAGCCAGACCAGAGTCCCTTAGATCAGCACTTCTTCAGCCTTCAGGGGTGACCACATTGAGCTTGCGGGGTGGGGGGAGAGAAAGGCATAGGGGGGCAGGTTGTTTATTTGTTGTTGATTTTATTCTCAAATCTATCACAACCCACATTTTAAAAAACATTTGATCGTGAGATAGGTGACAGTTGACAGAGCACATCAGTTGTTCATTCAGCAACCCATGCATACATGTTCGAGTGTGTTTGTGTATCCGTGAATCGATGCATAGATATTCATTTATATGTGGGATAAATGTAATAAAGTGGATTGCTACTAAAATCAAGGGATGTTTTCATTTAAAATTTTTAAGAAATAAAATAGTAGGAATTTTTAAAGTATACCCCCCAAAAAAGAAAAGGAAAGAAGGAAAGCCCAAATGTCGTCTTGTTAGATTCAACCAACCTGAAATGTGACTGGAGATGCAAGGGATGTTTCTAGGCAGGCTTCTTGGGTTCGGAATACATCTGGCCAGGTGAGCTGGGCTCACACGCAACAAGGTGAGAGGACCCCACACTGAGTGCCATCGTCCGGATGTCCTGCTCCCCCAGTGCCACCTCTTCTCCATACGAATCTCTGCTCCAGGTTCTTACACGTGCGCAGTAGGCAGACCCAACCTCACCCCCAGGGGCTGGGAGAAGCTGGGTAAGAAGAAGAAGATTGTTTGCCCCGAATTGACACTCCATGCCTGACCTGTGAGAGGAAATGAGAGTGAAGTTTCTGAATGTGGTCGAGGCACAGCCCCGAGAGAACTGTAGATCAAAGCAGAATCTATTCATTGAGGGGGGGGGGGGGGGGGGGCAGGAGGATAGCTACTTCTGCATCATAAGAATTAGAGCTAAAGAGAAAATGCCCATCCAAGCTGGGCATGACTAGGGGATTCTGGGCCATCTTCTCATTTCATTAGTGGCACTCTGAAAGGTCAGACACCCTGCTCAAGGTCAACATAGTTACCAAAGCCAGAGCCAAAGGGTCGTCACTCTAGTACCAATGTTCTGGAAAGTGATCTTGGTGACTTTCGCCAAAGTATGCCTTGGGGAGTCTTGTGTTCCTTCTCTGGTCCAGAGCCATCAGTGGGAGATGCGATGGGGTGGCTCGTCCATCACCGAGGTCCCTTTCCGTCAAAGACCAGGGCTGGGAACCTATCGCCTACAGCTACTTAGCAGCTAACGTGACTTCACTGGGAAGCACGTGACTAAGACAGGTGGATCCCGTGCCAGTGCGGAGAGCGCTCTCGTACAGTGGGCTCCAGCAGAGAATGCACGGCTGCTGGCCCACCCTGGAGATGGATGTCCAATTGTTTAAACAGCTGCCTGCCGGCCCTTTTGAGTCATAACCTCATGATTTTCTTAGCCCCGTGAATTTGCCTGCCAATTAGCTATAAGCTTACCTTTCCTTGACTGGGGGCTTTGAAACCCTGAGCACCTGGTACATCTGTTCTCTAAAGGCAACAGACTTCTTTGGAGTATCGCCTGTGTTCCAGGCACTTGCTGGAAGTTTATGGTGTGTTAGCTCTAATTTCACAATTTATTAGAGCTAAGACTCTTGGGATGAAGGTCCCAGTTCGGTAGTGTGCCCTGAGTCACATGATCAGGAAATGGAAGGACTTCAGAGAGATTTCCACCCACGGATTGGAAAGCTGAATCTTTGCTTTCTTATCTTTTTCTGTCTCTAGGATACCATCAGAATGGAGTCATCAAAAACCAATTTGTGCCACATCCCCAAGGCCCTGGAAACCAGCGATCCAATCAGAAAAGCCTGTACACTTCCATGGCCCGCCCACCCTTGCCACGGCAGCAGTCTACCGGCTCGGACCGAGTGTCCCAGACCCCCGAGAGCCTAGATTTCCTCAAGGTCCCAGACCAGGGTGCTGCAGGGTAAGAGGGCCCCATCCTGGGTGCAAAGCTGGCAATCTCCTTTCTCCATTGCAACAAGGTTCAAGGACGTCTTTGGGTTGTCATTGTGTGATTCTAAAGTTCCCTTTTGCCACCCAAATGCTATAATTCGGGACCAGTGAGGAGGGGGCGGGGGGTGTCATTGGCTGACCTTTCAAAATAAGTGCCTGTATTGTTAGCACACATTCACTCATTTCATCCTCCGGAGAACGCTTATCTCAGACACATCAACAGAGAGATCCCCTGCAGCCTGAGATGCGATTACTCTGACCTTTTCTGCTCTCTGGAGAGTAGACCCAGGGGAGGAATAAGGGCTATCGCTCTATCTGTGCATGTAGTTGCTAAACACGGCCGGTGACAGAGTCTTTAGTAACATTAAGAACACCCCAGTATTCGGTGAGAAAGAGTTGTTTGCTCTTCAATTCTGAACTTAAAGACTTTAAGATGAGAGTCTTTCTGCCCATTGTTGAGAACAGGAAATCAAGATTGGTGAAAGGATCCCTGGTTTTGCGGCTCAAGTAAGTGATGGTTCTGGAGCTTTGTGTAGATATCCACAGATGTATCCATTTGAAAAGGAATTCAATATCTCCTGTGGAGACCGGTAGGACAAAACCCAGACCTTAATATGTAATGTGTGAATTCTACCCGGAGGGAGGTTTGGCATCGTGAAAAAAGAGCATTCTAGTTGTCCAAAGATGAACTGTCCTGTGATGCAAGCGGCACCTCGTGTCTGGAAGTAATCGTGCACTGGGAGAAGGGACATTACCAGGCGGAAATGCTGTAGAGGTATTTTACATATGGGGACCAGTGTCTTCACTGAGCCCCTTATGAAATACAAAAGCAAGCCCGTGCCTGACCTCTCTAAGCCAGGTGGCTGGGAAGGCCAGAAGCAATATAAGCAAACGTCCTCGTGGTGTGTGAGAGACTGCTCAGTCCTTTGTACCTCGAGGATAAAGACCATGCACCCCTCTCTGCGCCCTGGGGATTACATGGTTAGGGTTGTCCGGTGCCATCCAGTCAGTTCCAAATCCATGTGACCCATGTACACGGGCCTTGTCCTGCATCACCCTCACAGCCACCTCTGTCGGAGCCCACTGCTGCAGCCGCCGGGCCAGGTCATGCCTTTGAAGGTCTCCCCCCTTTCCCCTGACCACCTATTTTATTGACCATGAGCTCCTTCCCCAGGGACTCCCAAGAGTCTCTCCTGGTAACATATGCACACCAGGTGAGATGAAGTGTAGCCACCCTCACTTCGAGGGATCATCCCTCTGTGTTTCTTTAGGACCCGGTTGGTTAAGCCTTCTGCTGGTGACTGGAACAGCGGCCCTTACAGAGCCTAACAATGCTGCATGATCCTCAGTGGTGGAACAGTTCTCTGAGCTGAGCCTCTGAGCACTGGGTCTGCTCCAGTTCACTCTCTTACCTCCTTTCCTCCCTCCTCTCAGCTGTCTATTCTCTCTCTAGAAAGGTGAAGAAATTCCAGACAGGGACTTGGGTAAAAATAAAGTCATGGTGTGTTACTCCAGGTAGACAAAGAAACAAATTCAGAGACACTCATAGGTGTATAAGAAAAAACTTTATATACAAGAACAATTGAATATTAAGAAAACACCCCCGCCCAGATCAGGACCATCGGTCCAATATTACCCCATATGTCCAATACCAAACTCTAAAGTCCTCTTCAGACTCACAAAACACATGCAATGACGCCAAATGCAGGAGGATCACAGACTCATGGTTGAGAAGTCTTGTGGATTCAGTGGTGCTGTGAGCCTCTCAGGGCTGGCAGGGGTCTCCACATGGCTCATCCAGTTCAGGCCACTAGTGTTGCACCACGAGTCTCCCCAACAGGGTTGTCTAGCAGGGAGTAAGCATGTGTCCCACATCCAGCGAGCTGTTTATCTCCTTAGCACCTCCAAATGAGATCATCAAGTTACTCCCTGGTTGGCAGGATAGACGCCACTCCTTCATCCTGAGGCCTAAAATTGACACCAGATTATGTAACCAGCACCTATGGCATAATTAAATGGCAGCTCCTTCCTCTGGGTGGAACCTGTGATATGTTTCTTACATTGGCACCTCCCTTCTCAGCATGATGGGTTCTTATGAACCTTACCATATCCCTATGGCCCCTTTCCCATGGCAAGCTTTAGTATCTTCATTTATCGCATCCACAGCATGGGTACCGCCCTTTCTTGTGTGCGCTGGGTATAGCTGGTTAGTCTAAGCCAATGGTTCTCAACTTGAGTGTGCACCAGAATCACCTGGAGTGCGTATCAAAGCACAGCTTGCCGGGCCACCTCTAGCGTTTCTGACTCAGTTGGTTAGGGTTGGGGCCAAGAATGTGCATCGCTAAGGGGTCCCCAAGTGCTGCTGCTGCTGGTCCCCATGGAAAGGACCACTGGTCTAAAGACCCCAGCTTGCTGCTGCCTGAGGAGGAGGAGAGAGGGTGTTTCAAGGAAGTGAGTTGGGAGGGGGGTGTGAAAGCAACAAGAGCCCCCCTCCATCACCTGCATTGACATTGTTCAGAAAGATGAAAAATGGCTGAGAAGAGAAAAGCGCTCCATCACCACTTATCCGGGGCCCAGCTTTCTGTCCCAAAGAAGGCACGGGTTTAAAATCGAGAAGGAAGATGCACCAAATCTCTCAGCTCTGTCATCTAGCTTCCTACTCGCTTTGGTTTTGGCAAGAAAAACCATCTTCCCAGCCTGCTTTGCGGGTTAGAAACTTGCACACCAGCCAGCTGGGAGCATCTGTCAGCCAAAAGTAGAAAACTTTTGGAACATCGTGTCTTAACTGAAGCTGCTCCCTTGCAGCCCTCGGCTCTGTGGCTCCCTGTTTCAGCCTTGTCACTCCCTTTGAGGTCTTTAGGCCTAAAGATCTGGAGCCCACAGCTCTAGCCGGGCAGCTGGGTGTGAACTGTGGAGGAGAGGTCACCTTCCCAGCCGTCCGCCAGGCTGCACGACTTCCCGACTGCCGTGTAAAACTTAGGAATCCTAGCTGACCTCCTCTTTCGACACCCCGAGCTGATGGTGCCTTGAGAGACAGTGCTCTGCTCGAAGGGGTGAGCCTTCTCTTAATGTGTATTTCTAAAAGCACAGAGGGGTGAAACTTTCATTGGTTTCTCTGTAATGTGGCCAGGGACCATGAATAGGCCATTTCAGGAGCCTGTGCTTGCCTTCCCGGGGAAAGATGAAGCTCTCCACTCTGTGAACAATCAAGAGTCCCCAGAAGGCACACAGGCCATTCTGCCCTGTCCATGAGGGTCAAGGTGGGAATCAGTTCAAGGACATGAGCTTGGTTTGAGTTTTGTGCTTACCTAAGTTTAACACTGCTCCTTTAGACCAAGGAAACGTGACTTGCATTTACTCCACCAGAGGATGGCAGAACAAACAGGGGATTTGGGGATCCCAAGCTTATGCCTTTCCATAGATAGGAATTTCTCTGCCTCCAGATGGGGTCTCTGCGTTTACCTGTCTGTAAAAACATCGTTCCTATCCTTTTTGTGGGCCTACCACACCCTCGGCTTCCTTTTGTTTTCCCACTGACCAGCCCGCCCATGGGTTTTTTATTTTTACATTTAGCATAAACAACCGTTCTTTTGGACCATGTGATATGGATAAATTTAGATGGTGTCACTCACACCTCTGGTGCTTCAGGAAAGCCTTTGTCACTTTATTTCAGGTTCCAGTCCATGTGTTCGGAGAGTGACGTAAACACGTCTTCACTAGCCCCGGTGGTGATCTAATTTACCCTGGCATCGTTGCCTCGGGCCACTGGGGCACTCTTCCTGTTTCGTTGTTGCTGTCATTATCCAAGAAAACTAAGACTCACTGTGGGAATGATCATCCTGAAGGCCTCTTGCCTGGCTTTTATAACGTCTGACTTGTTTATGGATCTTGTGCATTCTCAAGAAACAAGAGCAGCTGAAACCAGGCAACAGCTCACTCATCTGAGTCTGCTGTGCCTCCTTGGGAACGCTGCATTTCCCACTCTGACGTGCACCGTCTTCCTCCCTCCTGTAACTGAAATGTCTCCAAGCCATTAGCGGAAGCCTTAAAACCCAGATGAGCCACGCCTTGTCTGTTGGCCTTTTTATTTCCGTGGTCCATTTCAAGGGTGGAAAACTAAAAGAAATGTCAAGATACTCCAGCAATGACTCCAACTAGCAGTTGGAGCAACAGAACATAGTGAGCGTTCTCAGTGGCGGGGCACCTGGCCACACCGCAGAGGAGAGCTCAATAGGAAAATGCAAATGCTGCCTGTGCGTCTCCTGTCAAGCCTCTCCTGATGGAGTCTTATTTTTAAGGGGCTTAGAGTTTCCACAGTGTGTCCCATAGCAATATTTCTTAGCCGGAGAAGCAGCTATATCCTGGCCCAAGCAGACATGGAGTTTAGGAATTCCTGGCATCCATTCCCACATTTCCAGTAATGTTTATAGATCCAACCTTTTGGAACAGGGCATGTTTTTAAGGGCCAATGAAATAAAATGCCATCATTTTCCTGCTTGGAATTTCAAGACATAAATTTCACATCTGCAGAGCAAAAAGGTGATATTTGCCAGCTTACCCCTAACTCTGCCTCCCATCAGCTAGGTCACTCGCCGAGGAGGTGGAGAACTGCCAATGGGGTCACAAAACGGGGCAGTGGAGAGAACTGGCTGTTGACTCCTCACCCAATTGTTTTTCCCTTCGTTGATTCGTTCATCCAGTATTGACTGAGCCTGATTCATTCATCTGATATTGCCTGAGCCTTCTACGTGCCAGGTGGGGAACAGCATATGGATGGTTTCTCTCATCTCCATCAGTGCTACCTTATGTTTGTCACACAGCCCTTCTTCAACCTGATGGCCTTGTCTGCATAGTCCTAGTAACCATCATATACTGTAATAAACCTCGAGGCTGGTTGAGGATGGGAAACTCTAAAGCACAATGCAGCATGAAAATTCTGTTTTTGTTTGTTTTAGCCCCATTCTCCATGTGCTTTGGGCTCCCCTGGAAGTGTTAATATTCCACCCGCATTGAAAGGTGAGAGTCTATAGCTTTCATCTCGAGCGCTCACGTTTCTGGGCTGCATGAAGCTCTGGGTTCTGGTGGAGTCTAAACTTCCCATTCAGGAAGACCGCGCCCCACCCAAAAACCACATGTAATCCCTGTGCCAGTGAACACAGAGCAAGAGCAGGCAGAGACCTTGAAACAGAAACTGGATGCTAGAGTCCATTGGGACAGTGACTTTAAAAAGTCATGAATGGCTCGTGAAAGCCAAAGACGCAGTTCTCACGCTCAGTTGTCCTGCAGTCTTTCTAATTAAACATCTGGTCCTAGTGACTGCGTCCCGCCCTAACAAAACTACCACAGGTGGATAGCTTTAATAAAAGAAATTTGAATTTAAAAAATGGTATATTCTGACAGCTCTGGAGGCTAAAAGCCCTAATCAGGGTGCTAACTATATCGATTCCTTCCAACTGTGTTGGTAGGTGCCAGCGAGTTTGTTGCAGCTGATAGTGCCCTATGTCTGCCTGGTCCTGACCTAGCATGAGGTCCTCTTCTGGGACTCATCTCTCCTGATAACATGTCCCAAGTATGCGAGACAAAGTCTTTCCGTCTGCATGTCTCAGAAACGCTCTGGCTGTACTTTTTTTTCAAGACGGATTTATTTAATCTTCTGATCGCCCCTGGTGTTTTCAACATTACTTATCAATGTCATAACTCAGATGCATCAGTTCCTGTGTTCTTCCTTATTTGTTGTTCACCTTCACAGGCATATGGAGCATTTGAAAATGCATGGCCTGGGCCAGGTGCCCCTTAGTCTCTCAAGTGACATCCTTGTTCTTCAACACCTAAAATAGCTTCTCATGCAGCACATTTGCCCAGTGCGACCACTCCTTTGCTTTCCTGCCTGCTGCTCCCATGAGCGTTGATTGTGTCGCCTTGACAGCAGCCATCTTTTCTCCGTCTCTGCTGTCCGTTGGTCCAATTGCGAAGGTGGGTGCTTTTCTACGCTGAGTTGCAGTCCACACTGAAGGCTGCAGTTGTTGATCTTCATCAGCAATCACTGCAAGTCCTCACTTTCAGCAAGCAAGGTTGTGTTACCAGCCTTCTTCCCATCCTGATGCCACATCCTTCTTCATGTAGTCTGGCATCCTGGATTATTGCTGAACGTGCAGAAGTGTGACCATGAACAAGTGTGATGAAAGACTACAACCCTGATAGCTGCCGTTCCTGATTTTAAGCCACGCAGCAGCCCCTTGTCCTGGTAGAGCAGGTTCTGCAGATGCACAATGAAGTATTCTGAAGTTCCTGTTCTTCTCAACGTTATCCACAATTTATTATGATCCACAGAGGCAAATGCTTTTGCAAAGTCATTAAACAGATAAACATATTTTTTAAAAATTGATTAATCAGTCGGGCTGAGCCCCAGTGGCGTAGTGGTTGTGTGCGGGACTGCAGCCCACAGGATTTGTGGTTCAAATCCAGCAGCAGCTCTCCAGGAGCAAGACTGAGCTTCCTACTCCCACCAGAGAGCAGTGATGCCCCCCCCCCAAAAAATTTATTAATCAGTCTTGGCCAGTGAACGTCTGAGTGTCACAAGTGTGCTACATTGACAAGGCAGGATTTTCGCTAACAGCAGTAGAGCTTGGCTCTACTTGACTGAGTTTGATAGTACTCACTGCCACATGTTAAAAAAATTTTTTTACAGCAACTCTCTAGGAGGAACGCTGGGCCTCCTACTCTCACCAGAGAGCAGTGATACCCCCCAAAAAATATATTTTTTTATTAATCATCATATTGTGGGGAAGCTTTTACGAATCTTATGACAATCCATTACTCAGTTGTATTAAGCACACTTGTACATATGTTGCCATCACCATTTCTAAGACATTTTCTTGATACTTGAGCCCTTGGTATCAGCTCCTCTTTTTTCCCCTTCCTCCCTCACTCCCTCGTGAATCCTTAACCAATTATATATTTTTGTTGTTATTTCGTGTCTTACACAGTCTGTTGTCTCCCTTCACCCATGTTTCTGTTATTCATCCCTCTAAGACTACTGTTCTTGAGGGTTTGATCTGTCCTGGATTCCATGTGTCGAGAGCTCCAATCCATGCCCAGATTTGTAAGGTAGACTGGGTCATGGTAGTGGGGCGAGGAAGCAGTCAGGAACTAAAGGGACGATGGGTGTTTCGTCGGTGCCATGCTGTAACCCTTGCGGGGACGGGGGCGGGGGGGGGGGGGGGTAAACGTCTTCTTGGTGTTCTCTGCTTCCCGGGGCCCCAGCCTCTTCCCCCTGTGCTCTTCTCTCTATGCTGCCCTTGGCTCTTGTTGTCTTCCACAACATGGAATTTTGTTTGATGATTCCAGCATTCTGCCTGTTCCTGAGCTCTTGGCGCAGACGGGTGAGCACGCCCAGCACGGCATGCAGTCGCCTGTGGGGACATTCCGATGGATGTCCTGCCAGTCCCTAGAGCCCGGTTTCTCTGCACACACCATCTGGGTGGCTTGCACCTCTTCCCTTCACACCACTGGTGTTTGCTCAGACTCTAGGAAGCAGACTCTTTGCTTCAGTAACCTGTGTGTTCCCTTCATCTTCTGTTGATGCTTCCTGCGCACAGAATCCGTCAACATCACAGTACTGCTTACTGACGTCATGATTCAGGTGCGTCAAGTCTCTGTGTGCTTCCTTATCCATTAAATAAGGCTGACGTGCTATCTTAACTTCCTTCAGCTTGAGATATGCTGTGTTCTTCCTATTTGCTACTCCAGCTCTTTTTCTTCATCATCTCTTCCATGTTCTTTAGCAAATCTATATGCAAGAGTGCGTTTCCGAATCTTTTTATACATCCTTTGGCCTTTTCTTTGTTGTTGTTGTTGTTGTTTGTTTGTTTGTTTTTGGGGCACCACTGCCCTCTGGTGGTGGGAGTAAGAGACCCAGCCTTGCTGCTGGATATGAATCTCCAACCCAGTGGGCTGCAGTCCCGCGCACAACCACTGCGCCACCGGGGCTCAGCCCCGGCCTTTTCTTTCTTTTTTGTTTTTAGCCCCTGGCTCTTTGACTTGTAGCCAATCTGAAATTGGCATCTAATTTTATTTTCTTTCTGTCTTTTATTTTTTACAACTCAGAACTAATTAGGCTTAGGGTTTACCTGACACTGGTCCAGCCTCAGAGAAGAAAGATAAGAAGAAAGAAACAGAAGTAGATGCTCTTTCCCAACAGAATCACATACCCAGCCCTACACCCACTACCATGGTGCCCATTCCAGCTCAGCGGCAGCCCTATGGAGAGACCCTGCCCTGCAGACCGCCTCACCGTGCACCCAAGGAGTCTCAGGTGGCCTTGAACCTCCAATTTACTGGTTAACAGCCCAAAGCTTAGCAAAAGCACCACAACACGCCTTTTTGAGGAGCACAATTGAATCCATAATCCATTCTTTGGTCTGGTCACCATAACACTGAGGTCTCTTGGAAAGCGATAGACCTTACTCAGCCCAAGGGAATTCATAAACTCTCGATCCAGAGTTTTGTTCTCTGAGCTGTCATTTGGGGTCTTGTTTCATGTGGGCTCATCTGGCATCTTGTGAGATTCAGCCTGAAGATTGAAGTGCCTGTTGTATCCTGACGTCTTAGGGCAAGGAGAGCTCCAGACATGGCTACAAGACTTTTCCTGCACTGCCTGTTCTCTCTCTCTCTCTCTCTCTCTCTCTCTCTCTCTCTCTCTCTTTCTCTCTCTCTCTCTCTCTCTCTCTCTCTCTCTCTCACACACACACACTGGTTAGAACACACCTGGATGATTAGGAAGTGTTATTTGCACTATTTTGTGTGATTGCATTAGAGGTGTATCCCCGCACCCAGGAAAGAAAAACCCATTACATAAAGAAATTGTTGTAGCCCGACTTTTCTGTAGGGGTTTCCATAATGGATAGGAAAGACCATCAAGTGGAGTGAGCCGGCTCATCCTGAAAGGATGGCTCCCGCAGTAAGAAACTAAATTATGTGGCATCAACATTACTTATAAATGTGGAGTTTGCTCAGTGGTGTGTGGGTTTATGAACTATATGTTAATATGCATGAGGGGGCTTCAAAAAGTTTGTGGAGAAATGGAATGAAAGATGATGGGATTTTGCCAGGAATCTTTTGAACCCCTGGTATAAAGGGAGCCTTTATTATTGAAATGTCAATAAGAGAAAAAATGACATTGTTGTTGTGAGTTTGAAATGCTTGCAGCAACCTTCCATTTTCCCAGTGAAATTGTTGACTTTGTGACACAGTTTTCAATATTAGGAAGCGTCATAAGAATGCAGATAGCACAAAGTACCATGAAGTATCAAAATTATCTTTAACTAAACCTGCGCATCTGTCCCAAAAAAAGCAGATGCAAAGTGTTGTAAGGGACACCAGACATGCTGGACCGCTAACGGCCAGGCCCACAGTGCTCTCTGGGAGCAGATGGGACGGCGCCTCCCGCGAAGAGTTGCACTCTGGGAAATTCCCAGGGCAGCAGGTCTCTCTGGTGGCGGGGGGCTAGCTGGGCGCTGGGGGGTTAGTGCAAGAGCTGTCCATCTCCTCACAGGAGGCCTTGCGTCCCTTCCTGTTCTGGGCAGCCCCCTCGCAGCCCTGCAGGTCATCATGTCTAATGTCGCAAGATATCGGAAGGGTGACTTGTAGTGGAGTCCAGAGTAAGACAGACTAGGAAGGACATTCATCAGCCCGGTGGATGGCAGTGGCCTGACCAATAGCCGTCACAGGGTGGGGGTGGGCACCCTTTACCCACAGTTCCGTGGGGATCAACAGGCCCACGTTGTACCTTGTGCTGCTTTCTGGGATAAAATACTCTCATGGTGGGCTGAGCCCCGGTGGCGCAGTGGTTGTTCACGGGACTGCAGCCCACTGGGATGGAGGTTCAATTCCCACTCACAGGAGCAAAGGCTGGGCCTCCTGCTCCCACCACCAGGGCAGTGATGCCTAAAAAACAAAATACTCTCATCGTGACCACCCAGGAGCAGCCTGAGCGTTGGCCGCTGGCCTTGGAGTCAGCTGTTCAAGCCCCCTGGTAGCTCTTGGGGCTGGGAAGCCTTGAAGGAGATGGAGGTCTGGCATTGAGTCTATTTCGTCAAAGAATTTGGTCTTGTAAGCCCTGTGTGTCCAAATCAACTTGACAGCAGTGAGTTTTGAAGAAAGCACAGGACTACCACTTACTGTGGTAAAATACTTAGGAAGGGAAGAGGTATGAGCACAAATTCACCTTTCATAGAATTGATGTAACTGTAAGTGTATTGTCGTCGTTTTTATTTTAACAATTGCCTCAGAAAATTTCTGAAGCTATGAGCCAATGTTCTCCAGCCGCACTGAGCCAGCTCCAGCCGGTGAGCCTGGCGTCCTGTGGGGGCGGGGAGGGTGGGGGCACGATGGGTACAGAGGGGGTCTGTGCTTCCCTCTTCCCGGACTTGGCCCATCCCCTCCTGGCGCGGAGGGAAAGCTCAGCGTGCCTCCAAGACCTCATTAATCAATTTCTGCCCGGCAAAAGGCAGGCAGGAGCAGGCCTCCTGGTTCTGCATTACACAGGACCGCCATCTAGTGACGCCGCGACAGAGACAGCCTGCCTTCTGTGTTTGCACGGGGCTGCATTTTCCGGCTGTTGGAGACTTTCTGCCATCAAGCCCCAGCCCTGGTGGTGGCTGCTAGCCACACCCTTGGCAGTTCCCACCCAAGCAGGAGGGCCTCGGTGACAGGCCTGGTGATCGCAAAGGTTCTGAGAGGTGAAGACCCAAGTCCCAAGCAGTGCGCCGCCCTCGCCTCCCCCGCCGGCCTGCCAGGGAAGCGCATGTGGTTACGATGGTGAACAGCCTTCTGCGGAGCTTCTAGACTGAGACAGACTAGAAAGAAAGGCCGGCACAGCACACACAGAGCCGCCGGTCCGTGCCAGGAGCAAATAGATGCTACTAACATGGACAGCCACGTTGCTCCAGAAAGCTGTCTCTTCTCACCTAGTCCCTGACGGGACGGGCCAAGAGGATGTCTCTGCATCTCACACCACTCCTGGGAATACAGGTGGGGGCCGGGGGGGCGGGGAGGGGGAGAAACAACGGCTCATCTGCATCTCTCACTGAACCATGGTGATATGTTCAGATGAGCAGAAGGAAGGCTTTGCCGTGTCTGTAGCTGTGCCCCTTGGGGACAACGCCGCCCAATTGCTGTCCTGGTAACAGTGACTAACGGCATAATCTAGTGGTTATGCTTTGGGCTCCTTACCTCTAGGTCAGCAGTTCGAAACCCCCAGCTCTCCGATGGAGAAAGACAGGCCTTTCTACTCAAGTAAAGTGCTGTTACTGCCCCTGTTACTGTCCAGGAAGCCCTGCCCTCTGAGTGAGCATGCACTCCTTGGCAGTGAGTTTGCTTTTGGGTTCCTGCAGAGCTGGTCTCTAGCACCCACCAGCCCAACCCTCATCAGATCCACTCAGGGACTGTCTTATTTCCCTCCAGTTACTTCTGAGACGTGCAATCGGCTGAGGGAGAAGTGGCCCATGCTAGCAGCTGGGGGCCTGGGACAGGCAAGCCAGCTATTGCCTAGGGCAGTGGTCAGCGACGTTTTTCCAAGTGGGTCATTTTTTCTCTTGTTTTTCACAAAAATTTTGGTAGGTGGGTCACATCACTTCTATTTTAGATTATGCATCTATCTTAGAATGCAGAAAATAAAAACATTATACAAATAGGGTAATCCAATATGCCTTAAATATAGAATTACAAATTTATTATCATCAAATCTATATTTACAACTTGAAAGAAATAAAAAAGTGTTAGCAGAAAAGTAAACACCATGTAAACAAAATGAGGCCCTGTTTAACTAAGAACATTTCATCATTTTAATGGCTTCCTTGATGCTGTTTCGTAATCCCTGTAAGGTTTGAGAAATTTGGGTGATAATTTGTTGTTTTTAAAAGAGCACATGGCTCCATGGAGCGAAGCTGGGCATCCTACTCCCACCACCTGAGGACAGTGATGCCCCCCCCCCAAAAAAAAAGAGCATATGATTCTGAATTTTCGTTAGTTAACCTGTTTCACGATGAGTTGAGAATGAATTTCATTTGGGAAAATACCTGTTCACATGAGTAGCTGGACCCAAAAACTGATAGTAAAGGGAAACCAACTTTCTTTATCAAAGAAAACTTGGAAGTGATGCCCAAAATGTAGCTATCATGTTTAAGTGATTTTCATCAGTGGCTTCAAGTTGTCTTCATAAAGCTTTGAATTTGTTCATCTTTCTGAGTTTTTGACTCATATTAACTCCATATCCAGATTTTCAAGGTAATTGAAATATTGCAGGTCCGACACATTGTCCTCCATTTCATCAGGCTTTATTATAAAACTGAACATAAGACCATGGTCAGGGCTGAGCCCCGGTGGCATAAGTGGTTGAGTGCGGGACTGCGGCCCACGGGCTTGGCGGTTCAAATCCAGCGGCGGCTCGCAGGAGTGGTGCTGGATGGGTCCCACGCCACGAGAGGGCAGTGATGCTCAAAAAAAAAAAAAAAAAGACCATGTCTTTAAAGTTCTGAAATCAGGTTTCAAATCTTGTTTGAATAGCATCTATGTAAGTTTTAAGCATATCTAATTCTGAGTTTTTAATTTCTTTATGAGTTTTTACTAAAGAAAAATATTTAAATGTTTGTTTAAGTCACCCTGGAATAGAACTTTACAACAAAAGCTTTTCCATTCTTCATAAAGTTTGAGCATTGTATGTTCCTTGCCCTGTAAGTGCAAGCTTAGATCATTGAAATAATTAGTAACATCTGCTAAGAATTTTAATTTAAGAAGTCACTTTTTATCTTTGAGCTTAGGGAAACTTTCACCAATTTCACTCATAAATATTTCAATTGCATCAATGCATTCCACAAAGTGATATAGAACCTTTCCTCTGCTTAACCAGCAAACTTCAGTATGCATTAATAAATCACTATATTCACATTCAGTATCTTCTAAAAGTGTCATACATTTTCTGTGATTCAAGGCAGAATGAGTTATAATTGTGTTAGTAATTTTAATCACTACACTCATCACTTCATTTAACTGTTTCAGGGAGGCTTTTGCACATAAATTTTCTTCATGAATTATACAGTGAAATGAAAGTAGTGGTCTTCCAAGTTCCTTCTGCAAAAGATTTATTTACAAAGCCAGCATGCTGGAGTCTGAACACTGCTGGAGCCCCATCAGTTGTGACAGAAAATAATGTTTACTTTAAATCAAAAACATTTCCATTTTTGAATTTAATGTCTTCTTGGACTTTCTTTAAAATGTCGATACCTTTCGCAGTACCTACCATTGGTGAAAGTTCACACAACGCTTCATGAGTAACTGGAGAATCAATAGCTCCGTAATGAGCAACTATTGCAAGCCTCGCAACGTTATTGATGTCAGTACTTCCATCCACAGACAAGTCCAACGAGTTCCATCTCGTTCAAGTCAAACTTCGCATATTGCTTTTTATTTGTTCAGCTAGTCTCGAAGAAGACAGCCAGCTGGTGAAG
>PVJH01033933.1:0-21107 GCA_004026705.1 Nesogale talazaci | reverse complement strand
CCTATCTTTAATGGAAATGCATTAAAGGTTTGGGACAGGGAGAGGCTTAGGTAAATATATGGATTCATTAAAGAAACATGATTTTATACCTTTTAAAATGCATTTATCATCAACTGAACATTGAGCATATCTGGCAACCATTGAGATGACTTTATTTTTTTCCCCTCCTTTACCTGTTAATATATTGAAATATATTTTTTGTAAATCTTAATTTAAACCATCTTTGTATTTCTGAACTGAACCATATTTGGTCAAAGGGTTTCTGTTTTAATTATACTGCTTGATTTTATTAGCTCTTTTTACTTGAAATTATATGAGAGGACTTCAAAAGTTTATCTATTTTTATTTATTTATTTTTGGGGGCATCACTGCCCTCAGGTGGTGGGAGTAGGAGGCCCAGCCTTTGCTCCGTGGAGCTGGAATCGAACCTCCATCCCAGTGGGCCACAGTTCCGCGCCCAACCACTACGCCACCGGGGCTCAGCCCAATTATCTACTTTTTAAAGTAGGTGTTTTCTGGACTGTGAACTTCTGGCATCCACTTGTTAAAATGAAATGACCTCAGGGAAAATGAAATTTTAATGTAGTAATTCATTGTCAACAGGAGCAGAACAAAATGCGATTATGTAGTTAGATCTTGTTTTTGTTTGTGGTTTTCGATTGTCTTTTTATTGTACTTTTCTTCAGAGACTTGTGGGAACTTAATTCTAATATTAGATAGGTGTAACTGTTATACAACCATGCAGATATATAAAATGTGCCTACTAAGGTTCTGCTTTGCCCATACTGAAAGCAAAGAAGTAGCCCATAAAACTGCTTGGCTAGCAGCCTTTGAAGAATGGAATATTCTGGTTAATTCCACAAATTGGAAAGTATAAAAGGTTGAGTGCAATTCTGAAATGTAGAAAATGATTCCACTTTTCCTTATTAAGTGTGGAATAGTCCGTCTTGGTTGGTGTGGTATATTCAGATTTGGTTGGCATCTGGGACAGAAAAGGTATTGCAGGGGGCTGAGCCCCGGTGGCGTAGTGGTTGAGTGCGGGACCTTGGCCCACAGGGTTGGAGGTTCATATCCAGCAGCAGCTCTCCAGGAACAAGGCTGGGCCTCCCACCCCCGCCCCCCGGGGGCAGTGATGCCCACAAACAAACAAACAAACAAAAGGTATTGCAGGAGATAAGGCTGGCTGGAGACTGATGCATATTTAGTTTTCCATCTGTCTATGACTTTTTTCTTACTATTGAACTCATAAAATGCGTTGAAGAAAGCTGTTAGGAGGAGCTTGTGTCTTTTAAATAGATGTCTTCATTTCAAATCAAGATGGAATGAATATACTGTACCATTGGCTTTGGACTTATTGAAGGAACGTCTGTTTTCTCTGCTGCATACAAGAGCTAGCCTCAGAATCACCTGGAGGACTTGTTGCAACAGAGATGGCGGGGCTCCACCCAGAATTTATTACTCTACAGCTGTGGTTCTCCACCCTCCGCATGCGGGGACCCTGTCACACAGTTCCTCATGTGGTGATAACCCCAACCGTAAAATTATTTTCGTTGCTGCTTATCACTGTAATGTCGCTACTGGTTTTTTTTTATTGTTGTTGTTTTGTTAGTTTTGTTTTTTAATCATTCTATTGGGGGCTCATCAACTCTCGTCACAATCAATACATACACCCACTGTATGCAGACCACATTTGCACATTTGTTGCCATCATCATTCTTGAAACATCCTTCTTCTACTTAGCCCCTTGGTATCAGCTCCTCGTATTTCCCCTCCCCACTCCCCCTCCCTCATGAACCCTTCCTTAATAATTTGCCAATTATAATTGTTTTGTCATATCATGCAGTGTCCGATGTGTCCCTTCACCCACTTCCTTATTGGTTACCCCAGGGAAGACATCTATATGTAGATCTCTGCAATTGGTTCTCCCTTTCTAGTCCACCTTCCTTCCACCCTTCTGGTATCACCACTCTCACCTCTGGTCCTGAAGGGATCAAACGTCCTGAATTCCCCATATTTCTGGCTCCAGTGTACATCCCTGGTCTAGCTGGATTTGTAATTCAGAATTGGGATCATGATAGTTGGGGGAGGAAGCAGTTAAGAACTAGAGGAAAGTTGTCTATTTCATTGTTGCTACACTGTACCTTGACTGACTCACCTCTCCTCACCCTTCTGTAAGGGGATGTTGCTTTACCTACCAATGGGCTTGGGTCCCCAATCTGTACTCCCCCTCTTTTATAATGATATAATTTTTAGTTCTTTGATGTCTGATACCTGATGCCTTTGACACCTGGAGGAGAAAATAATAAGACTGATGGTTGGGGGGCGGGGGGTAACCATGGGAGATAGGGGTGGGGTGGGGGAAAGGAGGTGGTTTTGCTACTGTAATGAATTGGATGATTCTGTGGAAAAGGTCATGTGACCTCCAAAGGGCTCACTGCCACAGGTTGGGAACTGCTGTTCTACAGGTTTCCAGAGGGAATTTGCATTTCTGACAAGTTCTCAGGTGATAGATAACCTGAGGAGATGGTGCTACCCCTGGGCACTACACTTTGAGAACCAGTGCTATATGCTCACAGCGGGTTCTAGAAACCCGGCTCTAGAAGACTGCAGAGCTTGCTTGGGATGGTTGCACAGCTTATGGTTCACATTATGAAAGAGTTAACCTTCTGTTGCCAGAACAGCATTGAGTGCATGTAATGAGCAATATGTAGTGGCTTAGTGCAATTCTTGTTTCGTAATTGCAGGCCTAACAAGGAGGGGGCCTTCTGCATTGTGTAATTTTAGAACACTTATCAAATGTGAGAAATTCCTTCTCATTTGTAGGGCTTATGGCTTAGTGATTAACCCCAGGGAAAAAAGGGTTACTCCCATCTCACTTCTATATCCACCATTCTCCAGTCTCAGTATTTTTCTTACTTTAGACACAGAATGTCTTTAGAAGTAATTTTTGTGAACTAATAATGGGCTTTGAGTGCTTATAGAAGTGAAAGTTTTATGTATTTTTAAAGATATTTGCCACATTTATTAATATCTTAAACAGTAAATTAAGGGGAACGGGGGAAATTTTTCCAAAAAGGGTAAGTTTAGTTTAGAATTAGTTTAATAGAGTGTTAGAGAATATGATATTTTCATTCCATTTTTCCATGAAATTTTCAAAGACCCCTCCCCTCCAATAGTCTGGGATAAAAATAATCAAATGTGCTATGGATTATCTTTTTTTTTTTTCAATAATGGGTCCCTGTGTGATTTGAGTTAATACTAATAGCGCTTGAGATGAAAGATAAAGGCCAAAATCATAGATGCTCCACAGAAGCTGACTATCAGAGACTGCTGTAAAGGAAAATATACACATATTTTTAAATGATTCTTATTAGGTAAAGACCAAAATGCTAGTCTTCTCACATGCCAACATTGACTTCAGGCATCATTTAGAAGACTTCAGATAGAAGGAAAATGAACCTTGCTAGCCACACCTTTTATTGCAGGAGTTTTGCTTCAACGAGTTTTTCTTGCCTGTCAACTCCCTAATTTCCATTGTTCCACTGTTAATAGCCTTGGCTTTCTAGTTGACCAGCTGATCCAGCATAAACTGTTGGAGGAATAACTGGTATGACAAATAGTAGGTTGGGCAGACTCTCTATTTGGAAGCATTCCTATTACTCTCCCCGCCGCCCACTCAGGGCAAAACTTGCATGAGGATCGCAGCGTAGAGTAGAACTCGAGTCCACGCACGAGAGCTGTGGCTGCAAACCTGGCTGTCCATTCACAAACCACCAACCAGCCAACCCACCGTTGTCTGAATGGAACCACTCCACAGAGTGGAGCCGTGCCCAGGTGCTCCCAAGACTGCCAGCCTTTGCCGAAGCCACGTGCCACGTGTTTCTTCAACAGAGCAGGCTCCAGCCTCCAACCTTTGGTTAACAGCCTGTTGCTTAACCCACGGAACCACCCAGGCTTTGTCAAAATCAATTCAGGACTTTTAACAATTATCTATGTATCTGTGAGGGTGCCACTCCCAAGCCTTCAGAATCATAATTCGTTAGGATGGAGCCTGGCAGTCTATGTTTTTAACAACTTCGTTAAAGACTTTTGTGCAGCCACCTGTGTCTATGTCTCAGATCAAGCCAGTGTTGGCTCAATGTTCTATTTTCACCAGCCTAAGAGATCCAATCTCTTCTGCTTTTTAGAGGCGCTGCGGGTGAGAATCGACTTGAGGCAGAGTTTGATGAGTTTATGGTGAACTAGGAGAAATAAGGACCAGGGCTCTGGTGGTTTCGTGGTTACAGGTTGTGCTGTGATCTCAAGGTCTGCAGTTCAAAAGCACTGGCTCTTCCTCAGGAGAAAGACAGGGACTTTCTACTCCCATAAAGAGTTAGCGTCTCTGACATACACAGGAGCAGTTCTTCCCTGTCCTGGAGGGTCACTGAGTTGGCAGTGAGTTTGGGTTTTGGTTCCCACCCATTTTTGTGGAGTTGCATTCCAGCTTTTTGCAGGTCTCCGAAGTAGAATTGGCCTGTCGGGTTTCCAAGGTGTGATCTTTACAGAAGCAGACTGCCACGATTTCTCCTGGCACACAGCTGGTGGGTTTGAACTGCTGCTAGCCTTTCATTGGCAGAATGAACCCCTCTGCCACAAGGTCTCCTTTACTTGACTAAAGTACAAGAAAATGAAAGTCCAATGCTATCCTGAAAATATGAGAAAACATTTTTGGTCTGTTGTATTCATGGGAATTGTTTAAAAATACCTGGTTTCCAGGTTCATAATTCTGATCCAAAAAAACTCAGGGAAAGATATGTTTCAGGGTCCACGGTGGTTGTTTTGTTTTTACAGATCTTAAAGTTGCTTTTTCTATATATTAGGTAAAGTCACTGAAGGATCTGGAGCAGTACCCTGAGTTAATCTTTAAACCTTAAACAAAAAATATCTCTTGGGAATCTTCTTAAAACCAAACAGTAGGTTAGTTCAGCTAGTAAAGAATGTATGTCTTGAGCAATGTGCTCTCTTAAGATGCCTCTGTATTGAGGGTTGAGCCTTGGTGGTGAAGTGGTTACTTGTTGAGCTCTGATCTGTGAGGTCAGCAGCTCTTTGGGAGAAAGACAGGGCATTCTGCCCTCATAAAGAATTAACAGTCTTGGAAACCCCCAGGGCCAGTTCTCTGCCCTATAGGGTCACACTAAATCAGCATCTACTGAAGACTGAGCTTTTAATTTAAAAAAAAAATTTTTTTTTGGCATCACTGCCCTCTGGTGGGAGTGGGAGGCCCAGCCTTGCTCCTGGAGAGCTGCTCCTGGATTTGAACCACCAAGCCAGTGGGCCGCAGTCCCGCACTCAACCACTGCGCCACCAGGGCTCAGCCCGACAGTGAGCTTTACGTGGGCCTAAAACTGACAGCCACTCAAAATTCAGGGGCAGTGACTATGTCGATGAGCGAGGAACAGTTTAGGAGAGTGGGAGTCAGAGAATGTAAGCAATGCCGTGAGTTGTACATGGTAACTGTTGAATTGTGTGTTTCCCTGTGTATATTCTCAACAAATGTAAAAGTAAATAAATGTCAAATGTATACATAATGAAACAATTCTGGAAAAGTTCTACAGTGCCTGTTCATCAGGCACTGGTAAATTTCAGTGTACCACCTTTTTTTCTAAACATTCTAAATCAAGTTTAATTGGAGCACATACACAAACAGTGGAAAAGGAAGATCAAAGGAGAATTGATTCGTTTGAATTGTGTTGTCAAAGAATATCAAAAAAAGATCTGTCTTGAAGGAAGTACATCCAGAATGCTCCTTTGACCTTCGCTTGCTTGCTTACTTTGGCTACCTTATCAGGAAGAACCATTGGCTGTAGAAGGACATCAGGCTTGGTAAAGCAGAGGGCCTGTGAAGGAGAGACCCTTAAAGTTCAAAGATGCTGGGCTGAGCCCCGGTGGCGTAGTGGTTGTGCGCGGGACTGCGGCCCACTGGGATGGAGGTTCAATTCCAGCAGTGGGGCTGGGCCTCCTACTCCCACCACCGGAGAGCAGTGATGCCCCCCCCAAAAAAGTTGAAAGCTGCTGAAACAGTGGCTACAGCAATGGGCTCAGACATAGCCAGAGCCATGGTTAGGATGTTAAGGACCACGCAGTATTCTGGTCTATTGTGCCAAGTGGGGTGGGGGGTGGGTTTGCTAAGCGTTGAAGACAACTTGATGGTAGGAACAATATAGCTTCACATCACTTTAGGTCTTGTTTTATTGTCAGCTGAGTTTTGACACAAAACACGAACCTTTTTAGATTTTAGAGCTTTTAGTTTTAGAATTGTGGATAAAGAATTGTAGAACTATCTCTGGGTCTGCTTTTTAAAAATGCCAGCAAGCTTCAAAGGAAGTGGAGTTTTGAATATTTAAGGTGGGGAGTATAATTGATTTGTATTTAAACCCACTAGTGTGTGTAGATGGTTGTGGGGAGACCATGCCTTCAGGGTCAGAAAGACCCATCCAGTTCTGGTATGTGCTTAGTTGTCGCCAGCAAGGTGTTTAATCTCTGAATTGTGGTGGATTTGGCTGAAAAACGAGGAAATACTAGCATCTCCTGCATAAGATTGTGCAGATTGGAAGAGCGGGTGCCCACGAAGGGCTTCGGTGTTGGTGCCGGTGGCCCTGGAGTTGCTGTTTGGCCACCTCACGTGTGCGACAGGTGGAGCAGCTGCATGGGCTTTCAAGCATGTGGCCTTCTGGAAGCAGGTCATCAAGGCTTCTTCTGAGCAACTGCTGGTGGGCTCCAACTGCCCACCTTCCAGCTAGTAGCTGAGCTCTACCCAGCGACTCCTGAAATGCTCAGAGAAGCATTCAGTTTTCTTTTCCTCTCGGTGGATGGAGACCGATGTCATGCACATAACTCGATTACAAGGACCCTCTCTTTCCCTGACAGACCTAAAAGTGAGCTTGTCTCAAACCTGTTCCCAATTCATGACCGCTCTCAGTTTGCCCTCCCGATTCAGGCACAAAGTTCTCTCTTCAGTGATCTCCACACCCCAGACCCGCAGGTTCTCAGTCTTGACGTGAGTCCAAAAGCTTGGCTGAAAATGGAAGGTCTTGCGGACACTGTGGTGTCAGGCCGTCCCCGTCTGTAGTGCCTGGCTTTTGACGGCTGTTCTGTTGCGGCAGCTTGCCCATAACCCCCAGAGACCCGTTTCCCTTAGTCCTCTGAAACAAGGTGTGCTCTCACTGCAGTCCTTCAGGGACTTTCAAGATGTCCCTCCCACCTCAGAGGGTCCCCTTCCTGAAAAGACTTGCAGTCCTTAAGGCTACTTGGCTCCACCCTCCCCACTTTGCAGGGACAGGCTTTTATTCCTGTTGTTATTTTTTTCTAAGGAGTATATTAAATAGAATTTGTTGGTGTGTGGTCTCTTTTAGCACTTTTTGTTTTCATGGTGTGGATTTCTTCCATTTTAAATGATGCCATGGGGGTAAGCTTTTATACCTACATCTCACGAAGAGAAATTCCAACTCTCTGATGATATTAAATGACTTTTTAAAAAAGTAAACAAAGGGGCTGAGCCCCGGTGGCGTAGTGGTTGTGCGCAGGACTGCGGCCCACTGGGATGGAAGTTCAATTCCAGCAGTAGGGCTGGGCCTCCTACTCCCACCATTGGAGAGCAGTGATGCCCCCCCCCCCCAAAAAAAAAAGAATAAAAAAAAAAGTAAACAAAGGCTTACTTCTAAAATTCTTAAGAGTGATTCACCTCACCCCCCTATGCATAATTTAATTTGTCAAAACCGATTTCTTCGTGTGGGTACTTGGGTAAAATGACCAGATTTTAAACGGGACACCATTGACCGGGGGCAGGGGGGGGGGGTTCTTGATGAAAAATTTGGTCTATATGGAGCAACAAAAATGTTCATAGAACGGAAAAATAGTATTGTAATATATTTGTTTTAATTTTAAAATGCCGCGGGACGTTGTTAAATTATTAAAAAGCGGGACGTCTGGTGACTTTATGCTTGGGTAGTATAAATGATGAAAGGGCTTGGCTGCTAACTGAAGTGTTAGAGGTAGAAGCACCTGGCGATCGACTTGGGAACAAAACCAACCTTTGAAAACCCTCTCGAGTTTTACTCTCACAGACCCGGATTGCCTGAGTTAAAGCCGAGCCGACTTACCATGGTGGCAGTTAGAAGACAAGTATCTGGTGGTAGGGAAATACCTATTCCTGCACTGGTCCTTTCATGAACAGTGCAGGCCAAAGATCTTACACACCTGAACAGCTTGGGCTTTCTGCCTAGGAAATAGGACTTAAATACAGCGCTCTGGCAATAGCAGCTGTCAGCTGACCATTGCAGAGGGATGAAAGAAAGCCCAGAAACACTTGACTCTCACCCTCAAGGAACTTCCAAAGCTATAAATAAGATATTCTCAAAACAAATAATGAGTACTACTTGCTTGAATATATTTATATATAGTTAAATATGAAAGGAGATAGGGGTAGAATGAGGGAAATCTGAGGCCCAGATTATATTCAGGCTTTTGAAGGTGGCATTTCTGCTATAATTATGCGGTTAAAACTCATGTTGTCTTCACTCAATCTCAGGCACTTAGGGGCCTTCACTTTGTTGGTAAGAAGCTTACACATTTTCTATATAATAGTTTGTCCATAGAATGTCTGATTAATATTTTCTGTTGAAAACTTCAGTTCACGGTATTGTCTCTTGTTAATAGGACTAAGTAACTTCAAGAAGTTTGTGGGGGAAATGTTGTTAAAAATTTTCTGAGAATGTTTTGAAGCTGCCTCATTTATAGTATCTTTTAGGAGCTAGCTATGCTACCCACTGTTTGATGTTATCCTGGGAGGATACTTAATTGTCTTTACCTGTGAGGGGATTAGAACTTGAGGTGGGAGACTGGGTACAGAGAGTTTGCCTTTATGGAATGCATTTACATCTGTACATTTTCAATAGGATAATAATAGTCACATCATGCTACCCTGTTGGGATGTTTCTAAAAGTTTGTGGGTGGCAATACAAGACAAAAGACAGACAAGGTTTACTGGTGGAATAGAGACTAGTGGAGCCTGGAGACTATTAGCCCTAGTCACACATCAGGCCTGCACTCACCTTCTTGGATCAGTTTTCAGCTAAAGAGAGGACAGGTCTATACAGTGAACAAGAACAATAGGGAAATATGCACACCATAGCAGGATCGACCATTGAAGATCAAAAAGAATACATATCCTCAAGGGCAAAGGAAAGAAGGAAGAATGGAAACGAGAAACACAAATTAGAAATAGAATGAGTGATGTTACACTGGGAGGCTTGCAATCAGTAATAAAAAGCAAGGTGTGTATGTATTAAATGGAAAACAGATTTAGTCTGTAAACCTTTGTTCAATTCACACACACACAAAAATTTTTCAAGGTTATGGGTTGAGTAGAAGTTAGGTAGAAATGACTGAATGAAATGCTTGATAAAAAAAGTGGTTCAGTGGGACTTCTCAGCACTGAATTCACCTAGCCATGAAATTTTTTGTGAAGAGCATTTCATAAGACTAGTTTTATTAGAAAACAGTCTGGGAACTGCTGAAGTAGGAATTAGTGTAAATAGCATTAGAACCTGTTTCAAATATAGTTTGCCACTATATAAGAGGATTGGTCTTCGCCTCTACCGTATAACTGGAATCACCTGCAACACCTTACAAACAAAATTAAACTGCTGGGCCTGGGTGTAAGCTTCCAAATGAAAGTATCTGAAAAGTATAGTTGTGGAAAAGCTACCAGGTGATTCTAATGCACTCCAGGGATTAACATCTGCAGGATTGTCTGTATCCTGGTTTTCAGATCCCATTTCATCAGTGCAGAAAATTTGTGGGGGCAGGATAGGAACATTTTAAACAATCATAGAAAAGAAATTGCACTACATGTGGTGTTTCTAATCTGGCACTTTGGTTTTAGTATACCTTAGTATTAGGAATCACATGGATGATTTTTCTTCTTTTTTTGACTTTTTTTGGCCAATGGATGAGTTTCGAATGCTTTATCAACCTCAAATTACAGATAAGTTTATGCATAATAAGCCACTGACATTTTATTCACATTCTTATAAATTGAAGATAACTAATGGAGTACTTGTGCATTGAGGTCAATATAGAAAAGTTGAAGGGTCCTTCCTGTGAACTTCATGGTGGGCAAACTTCATGTGAGTGAACTTCATGGTGAGCAAATGAATTTACCAAAAAATGTGAGAATATGATCATTATAATTAACATACATGGGTGAAGGGAGACATTGGACAGTGTAAGATAGGACAAAATAATTTTAAATTGTCAAGGACTCATGAGGGAGGGGGGAGGGGAGAGGAAAAGGGAGGAGCTGATACCAGGGGCTTAAGTAGAGAGCAAATGCTTTGAGAAGGATGAGGGCAACGAATGCACAAACGTGCGTGACGTACAATGGATGGATGGATGGACTGTGATAAGAGTTGTATGGACCCCCAATAAAATGATTTAATGGAAGCCTATGAAAAACAAAGAATTATGATAAATCAGGAAAAAATACCACAATATGCATGAATTGGAGGACATTATTCCCAGTGAAATAAGCCAATCAACTATTGTAAGAGATCCTTATTATAAAAAGTCAAGATTGGATTTACCCACAGAAATACTCTTTGATGATTACTAGACATGGAAAGGAAAGGAAGACGGGAGAAGCAATAACTACAGAGTATATACCTCATAGTTCCGGTGAAGAAAAGGTTTGATAGAGGATGTAGCTCACTTTCTTTTTTATTTATTTTATTGTGTGTGTGTGTGTGTGTGTGTGTGTGTGTGGCATCACTGCCCTGGTGGGAGTAGGAAGCCCAGCCTCGCTCCTGGAGAGCTGCTGCTGCATTTGAACCACATTTGAGCCGCAGTTCCATACTCAACCACTTACGCCACCAGGGCTCAGCCCTTTTTTATTTTTTTTAACAAGTTTTATTAGCACTTCATATGTCTTGTAGTTCAACAATTCAGTCATCAAGAAGAGTTATACAGTTGTCACCATATTCAATTCTAAAACATTGTCTTCCTTGTGCTCATTGTTATTCAGATAATTATTTTCCTACTTGTGGTAAAAATGTACACAACAGAATATTCTCCATTTTCACAAGTTCTACTTGTATAATTCACTGTCATTTATTTTACTCCTCATGTTGTACAACCATTACTGATATCCTTTTCCAAATTATTCTACCACTACTGTTATAAACTTAACGTCCTCTGTACAACAATTCATTCCCCTTCACCCATGGTAACCATTGGTCCAGTTTGCTTTCTCTTTTCTTCATATATCATTCATATACACTTCCACGGTTAAATCACTTTTAAAATGCATTGGATAGCCACAGTCAGTTCCAGTGCTTTCAGTCGCTTCTTGGCCTTTTGGCTAAGATCAAGGGTAGTTCTGGTGTTCTCTCCCCATCTCCCACACCCACATCCCGAATAAATCCTGGCATTAGTTACCTCTTGCATCCTTCTCCTTCTGTGCTGCCCAGACTGGAAAACCCAGTGGAAACAATAAAAAACATAAGAAAAATGGTAAGGGCAAAACAATCATGGTATAAAGATAAAATACAAATAATGAGGAAGAAAGAAAAGACCACCATCAATATATAAAAAGCCAGGGGAGGAATTTTTGCCTGGGAACCAGCAAGAAATACCAGAACAAATTCAGGTTGGGTCAAGAGGGGCAAGTCAACTGACCAGATAATCAAGTTCAATCCAGCACAACCAAGTTTGCCGTGCTCTCTGTCTAATACAGGAAAGCTGCTGGAGATCCTTGCCTGTGGCTACAGGGCATCTGCCAGTAGCTTAATCCCAGCCCCCTCCATAGCCTTCTACAAATCTGGTGTTCACAATTTAAGCTCTAATACTTTTCCCTTTGTCATATTTGTAGTTTGTGTAGCTCATTTCTTAGCAAAGATTTTAGCAACCACTTATTGGAAAGCTTGCTGAGGCCAAGATATTTGCTTCATATTGAAAATACCCAACTGTGTGAGTTTCCATCTTGAGTAGCTGTAGCGTCGTGTGAATTCTGTGGTCTTCAGTCCCTATTTTCTGGATTTTATTCATTGGATGGCAGCCTTCGCTCTCCTGGCTCCTCTTGGAGGTCTTCCCAACCTTCCTTAAAATGCTCGATCCACCTAAAAGCTGCTGTTTTGTACGGGGCGGCATTCCCATGTTGTTGTTGTAAAGCCTCCGTGATTTAGGAAGACGTCTACTTGAAATTGTGTTTACTATTTTGATACTAGCTTTGTACATATTTTTTTCTTATGGTATTAAAAGTATCGTTTTTATTAAGGCACCCTAACAGAACAGTGGCAAGTGTGTATCTGAGAGAATTTGTCTGCAGCCACTCACAGACCACAGAGACATGTTTAATCACGCTTTAGTTGGAACAAATCAGTGCATATGTGAACTGGAACCCTAGTAGTGACACTTTAGGGTGTAACATCATAGATATTCTTGTGTCCTTCCCCCTGAAAAAGAAATCAAAACCAAACTCAGAATAGTTTCGGTTTATCTAGCAACTATTAAGGTGGGGAAGATTTATATTTGGGGGACAAAACATTTGTCACCAGAGAAGTCGTAACATTAAAGGATTCTACGGGCAAAATTTTGAATGGTGCAGAAAACAACAAAAGATGATGAAATAGGCTGAGCCCCAGTGGTGCTGTGGTCGTGTGCGGGACTGCGGCCCACAGGGTAGAAGGTTCCAATCCAGCAGCAGCTCTCCAGGAGCAAGGCTGGGCTTCCTACTCCCACCAGGGCAGTGAGCGGGGTGATGGGGGTGGGGGAGAAGACGATGAACTACAGTGTCACAGTTTCATACACGCCTACCTTCTTTTAGTTCCACCACTGAGTCTTTGCACGTACATTTCCCTTCCTCCCTATTGCTGACTTTTATTTATTCTTTACGTAACAATGAACACGTGGTTTACTTAAGGAAATCCTTCTCTCTTAGCCCCTTTAGTTTGGGAGGGTTCTTGGGGCATGAGAGGGTAGCATAGATCATAATTGGTATTTTTTTCTCTACTGATTAAGTATGGGGAAGTGCCAGGAGGACAAGTCAGGGACTCTGGCGAAGCCCCAGGCAGGCACAGCACCGTGCACATTCAGAGACTCATGTGCAAGGGGAGATTGGACCTGAGTTGCTTGGAGGAAAGTAAGAAAGGGGAAATTTTTTTTACTTCATTTTTTTTTAACAACATTTCACATTAAAAGTGGGTATTAGCCAGACTGAGAGAAATTAACGAAACTCCAGGGAATAGAATAATGGAAACTAGTTTCTCTACTTGCTGCTTGAGACTTTTTCCAAGTAGGCAGTTGAGAGCTTTTCCCTCTCCCTATTGCCACGCGTTCTTCACAGTCAGGCTTTTATCTTGAGCATCATTCAGAGTTACAGTTTCTGGAAACCCTATTTCACTTCTGTTAGTGATTAGCTTTTTGCTTGAGTGTGCACATGCTGGATATAAAAGTTGTGAATGTTTGAAGTGTTAAACTTTTTTTTTTTTTAACTTAGGAAGTATGTCAGAATACCCCAGATGCACGGAAAGTCCTGAAGTCTATGTCTAGGGATGGAGGTCCTAATTTTCAAGTCAGACGTTTGAGGCACAGACCCTTGATTGTGTGAAAATGCTACATCAAATATTTAGCGGGCTCTAGCACTGAGGACGGGATTATGTATTTCCTCTCCCATCTTCAACTAGAATGACAACAGGTTTCTACTTACTAGAAACTATTTGTCACAGTTTGCCATGCGTGTAAAATGGGATGGTGGGGAGGCAGGGGAAATTTAAAATTGTTCTTGGATTTTATAATGAATGCCCTTGAGACACAGAGCAGATGTCAATGTCTTTGTCTACTCTTGAGATCCTAAAGGAATGCTTCTCAAGCATGACCTGTTGCAATTCTATACATTTTTCTTCATGCTATAGGAAAGCTCTGTGGCAGCAGCTGTTTTATGTGAACCGAGCTATTATGAGTGTCTATGGGACACCTGTATTGGCCATGGTTGCATAACAATGATCTCAAAGCCTCGGAGCTGAGAACAATAGTTTGAGCCCACAGTTTCTGGGAGGCAGGCTTAGTGGGATGCCACGGGCTCAAGGTCCCTCCTGAAGCTGCAGTCAGGCTGGCGGTTGGCGCTGTGGTCCATGCAAATGCTTGAACAGGGGAGGAGGATGTACTTCCTAATGAACTTGGGTGGTTGCTAGCAGGATTCCATTCTTCAGTATTTGGGCCTCTCCAAAGGGTGTCTGACATGTAACCAATTTGATTGTGTGTGTTTTTTTGTTTTCAGATTAAAATAAAACGCCCTACAAAAACCCAGGCTTATTGTTGTATCCTACCTGTCTTTCAAAGATTTGGGCAGACCTTAAGGCATCAAATAGAGAGAATTTTATTCTAAGTGCCAATTTTCATAGAAAATCGTGTTTGGGGGTGGTTTGGGTTTAATAATTATTCCCTCACTGTTTAGGAGACATCCTCACTGCCATCGAGTCAGTTCTGACCTGTAAGGACCCCCGTCGAGGACAGGGTAGAGAGGTCACGGGGGTCCCCCCCCCCCCACACACACACCCCTCTCGTGGCTTTCCGACACCATGACTCTTCACAGCAGTCGAAAACCTCGTCCGTCTCCCGTGGGAGGGGCTGGTGGTTTTGAACTGCTGAATTTGATGGTAGTAACCCAGCTCTGAGTCAGCTCTGTGTCTCTGGAGCAGTTTCCCAAAGCGCTTGATACTGCCCCCTGTGGGGCATGGAGTCATGTTCCCCCCTGAAAGGATGCAGTAGACGTCAGTTTCAGTTTGGGGCCACAGATACTAGAGGGAAAGTTGCCTCTCCAGCTTCTGTTTCTTGACTTCTTGGAAGTTGGTGACTTGCCATCTAACATCCCCCCATCTCTGCTTGCTTGATCTGTTCTTTTTATCTCTATATAAAACCTACTTCATTAGCATAACAGAATGCATTCCCATGTGGGATTATAGTCATGGGTATGGTTGTTAAGATTTACACCAATTGGGGGGAGGGGGGGTTGGGACACAGTTCAATTCATAACATCCTACCCTTTGTCCTCTAAGTGTACATGACCTTATAAAACCAGTCTTTAACTTCAGGAGAAAAATCTCATCTCCTGGATAATCTAAATCAAATGTGGATGAGATAATAGGTATATCTTATCCTTGAACAAAAACCCTCTTCATCTGTGGACCTGTGAAGTTTAGACTATAAATGATTTGTTTCTGACGTGCAGTGGTGGAATCAGGAACAAGGTAGACATTTCCGAGGGGTAAAGTGGAAGGAAAGAAGGAATAAGAAGCCCCCAGCAAGGCTAAAACCCAGCAGAACCATTTATATTCGCTTTCAAGGATTGAAAATAATCCTCTTTTCTTTGACAACATCTGAGTAATAACCATGATTTCGAGGTTTGGGCTTGGAGGCCCCTTGGACATGATTGGTTTTATAAGTTACAGAGTATATGTACCACACATAGGGTCACTGTGGGTTGGAACTGACAGGACACACAACAACAGCAACAACAACAACAATTTGTACCATGGTAGAAAAATGGGCAAAGTAAAGAATGAAGTAAAGATGAGTTTTCATATCTATAATTAAAATCGTCAGCCCGCAACTTAAGAAGCTCTGGAAGAAACTGGATGTTATAATTCAGTATTCCTGTGATCTTTTTACTCATTTTATCTTCTTTTCCCCCTCCTGCTTAGGTTCTTTCATAATGAATGGATCCAGTGTGGCCAACACATCACCCAAGGTAAAATCCACAGAGGAGCCGGGGATGAGTGTGCACGACGAGAAGGAAAACCCATTTGCAGAGTACATGTGGATGGAGAATGAGGAGGACTTCAATAGACAGGTAACAAAGACCTGGGAGACAAGTGATGCCTGGAATTCAGCAGTTCTTAAGACTCTTATAGTGCTGCCCATGTAGAATGACTGGCACCCACTCGGAGATCACCCAGAACCACCCTCAGCTGGTAAGAGAAGTGACAGCTCTTTGAAGGAAGAGGTCAGTTCCGTTTCTGCCAGGCTGATGAGTGAGGCGAGGAGCCCCTGTCTAACTACTAGCGTGTGTCCGCGCTGTGCTGTGCCTTCTCGGGTACAAGCTATGCGACTGGAGTGGCTGATGCAGGATGGCCTTGCTCTTGGCTCCTTGGGGACATATTTGTGTATTGTTTCTCTAGGGCAGCCACTCTAGGACTTTCCCAGGGTTTAAATCAAATCAGACTCCCCCTGCACGCCAGGGCGTGTTTGGTTCTTGTGTTTCCTTACCTATTTCCCCTTGCCTTGATCTAGCCTCTGAATGAAAGAATAAATTGCTGGAAGCGTACATAGTTTGCACTAGCTTTGATAGATAGCGCCCTCCTGGCCCGGCTGAACAGCCTGGCATCGGTGAGAACCAGTATCTGAGCCGTGGGCGTAGATTGGGAGTATGCAGGTAGCATACTCAGACTTAGAATACGTGGGAAAGTATTGGAAAACCAGGATTTGCAAAATTTGGGTGGGGCGGGAAGGCGGCCAAAAAAGGAAAGAAAGAAAGAAAGTGGAGAGAGTTTAAAGATCCACGTATACTTGCTGCCACCGCGTCAATTCTGACTCATCGCGACCCTTACAGGACAAAGTAGAACTGCCCCTTTAGTTTTCCAAGACTGTAGCTCCTGGGGAGGACGCAGCCTCATCTTCCTCCCGCTTACAAAGGCAAAGAACCAGAGAAGCTACGACAGCTTTATCCTTGGCAGCTTCAAGGACTGGTATAAGTATCAGGCTTTAAGAATGAGTTAAGCGTGAGGCTGCTAACCAAAAAGTCTATGACACAGACCCAACTGCTGCACAGAAGAAGGGAGGTCAGGCCGACTGCTTCTGTGAAGATTGGCAGCTTCAGAAAGCCTCTGAAGCCATTCTGCTTTGTCTTATAGGGAGGGTTGATATCGAGAGGCTAAACAGATAGGTAGGCATTTGCTCAAATTTCCTCAACCCTAATTTTAACAGGTAATACTAGCTTGGCAACTTTACTTTGAAACTGCTATATGATATTTCAAGTCAGAGGACTCTTTCCTAGAAGCCTTTGTCCCTCGTCTGGCTGAGCAGCAGGGTTTAGGAATCTAGGATTTGACCTTCAATCCTCCCTCCCTCATGTTGATCTGTAGATTCTGTCACCACCATTCCCATTCCTAGCAGATTTTTTTCATGTATAGTATGCATCTTGAGTTGGATCTTAATGAGAAAGAAGTTAATTACAGCTAAGAGCTCCCTACACTTGGGATCCAGGTCAGATAAACCCCTCCAGAACAGAAATGGGAGTAGCAATACCAGGAGAGTAGGGGGAAAGTAAGGGGGGGAGGGGGAACCAACTGAAGTGATCTACATATAGATAGCCATCACCCCGCCAGGGGACAAACAACTGAAATAAGGGGCGGGGGGCGAAGAGGAGCTAATACCAAGGACTCAAAAAGAAAGTAAATGTTCAGAAAATGATGATGGCAACTTATGTACAAATATGCTTGATACAATTGATGTATGGATTGTTATAAGAGCCCCCAATAAAATGATCTTAAAAAAAAAAAAAGACCTAAACCTGGGTGAGCCCTAACCAGGATAGTGCCACAGAGACATCTAGAACCACAGTAAACTTCATATGAACAAGAAAGACATCCCTGCCGTCTTTAAACTTTAACTTTAATTCAAAGATTCATCTTGGAACCAAATCGCAGTGAGGTTTGATTAGCAAAGGTGCTCGTCTGGAACATTGCTCTCTCTGAAAGAGAGCACGCAAGAACAGCTCTTAGAGGTTAGACGGAAAGATTGGGGGTTAAAGAGTTTATTTCCACTGGTGGTGAAATCATTTGGAAAGGAACAGTGAGAATGGCCAGCCGTATCCTTGGAGAATGAAATCAATTCACCAACTTTGAAAAAAAAAAAAAAAAAAGATTGGTATCTGCTTTAATGAAGAAGGAAAAAATTCTAGCTAGCACCAGCCCCTCATAGGAAAGAGTTGAGGTTCTTTGCTCTCATAAAGCTTTCCAGCTCTGGCGGCCCTGTGTAAGGTAGCTGGAGTCAATGCCATGGCATTCAGTTTAGTTTCTGCCTATATGCCCTGATACCCTGCCTTCTGCCTCACCAGGAAGTACCTAAGAAACAATTTACAACACATAAAGCAAAGACGAACAAATACTGTTCTGTTAATTGTTCTCACTAGCCCAAACACTGGTAGAAATGGATTATTTAAGGAGACCTTAACTTGTTTTTATTCATTCAGCGACTATTTACTGGGCCAGGTGATTACTAAACCAGCTGCTTAGATCATTTCAATAAGTAAAATATAGAGTATGTGTGATCTTGATTTAATTGACACATATGTGTACACAACTCTGTATCCTACAAATGACACACCAATTATTATTTTACTATCTGAGAAGCATTTATAATGCTTTGTCATTATAGAAATTTATAGAAATCTCAAAGTAATAATAATAATGATAAATAAATCCCAAATTACTGTAAGGCACAAATTGTAGACTACCTTGTCTGATCATAGGTAATTATAAACAATCAAAACACCTTAATAAGCTACTCAGAAATAAGAGATACAGTCACAGCTACACTTAGAAAAAATCAAAATAAAAATGTTCCTACTTAGCAAAAAATAAGCTAGAAAAATAGTATAAGAACATACAAACTGCAGCCCACTGGGATGGAGGTTCAATTCCAGCAACGGCTCCACGGGAGCAAAGGCTGGGCCTCCTACTCCCACCACCAGAGGGCAGTGATGCCCCCCCCCAAAAAAAAAACACAAAAGCAAAAAAAAAAAGAGCATATAAAGATTTATACAGTTTTAGAATCATAGTAAGGAACAATTGCTACAGAGTTCTTTAAAAATGCATTTCCCCATTTATCTAAACATTGAAAAAGGAGGCCTGGTAGCCTAGTGGGTTAGGCATTGGTTTGCTAGCCACAAGTTAAACAGTTCAAATCTACCAGAAACTCCCTGCGAGAAAGACGAGGCTTTCTGCCTCCGTAAGGACTTAATAGCCTGGGGAGCCCACAGGAGCAGTGGTCCTCTGACCGCCCCTCGGGCTGCCGTGCATCAGAACCGATCGGTGGCATTATGCTGAGGTGGCGCCTCTGTTCGGCGTGAACACTCAAAGGAGCCCTGGTGACACAGGGATGAAGTGCTTGGGTGCTCACTGAGAGGCTGGCCGTTGAGCCCAACCGCTGCTCCGTGGGAGAACGATGAGGCCCGCTTGTGTAAGGAAGACAGCCTGGAGAACCCGATGGGGCAGCTCTGCCTGGCTGTACCGTGACCTGAAGCCTCGCTCGCTCACTCATAGCACAGCACAGCACAAGATTGTCATGGCTTGTAGGGGCGCAGAGCAAGGGGGCACCTCTTGGCCACCTTGTGGCTGCGTATCATTACAGCCTTGACCATACTCTTTCCGAAACCGAGGAAGAAAGGTGTCAGGAAACGGGCAGAGCTTTCAGTTTCTGGTTTTATTTTTAGTTTTCTCTATTTCAGATCCGGTAAAAGAGTGTACATTGTTTATAAGTTTTTTTTCTGACTGAAGATAAAATATTTTCTATACCGTATGCCCCCAATGATGTGAATTAAAGTATGTCCCAAGGAATGATGGAGATAAACCACTGGAAGATGAACACTGAATGGCAAAGTTAAACATCATAGTTTCGTCTCCTCTTTTTTCCCCCAAACTTTTATAATGGCAGAACCGTAATCTCAAAACTTGTTAAAGAAAGTTCTATCTGGAGGATAATATTTCCCGTTACTCTTTATTATGAAGCTAAGAATTGGTAAGATTCATAGTAAGGTAAGAATTTACAGAAATAAGCTACGTAATAATTTTACTGATCAGGTAAAGTTACAGCTCTGTTCATAGAACATAATCCCTCACTGGTACACTCTTTTGAAATGTTCCCATGGGAATTCATGCGAAGGGCTATGAGTGCCAGTTTGGCACATGAAGTGAGGTTGCTTTAATTCGGTGTGGGGAGACTTCTGAGAAAGAGCAGCTGTGTGTGACTAGCGGTCCCGAGAGAGTCCCAGGGGTGCGGGATGTGAGTCCAGACAGAGGAATCCATTTGGTAGGGTCAGGCCGGGCTGCTTCAACACAGACCGCAGTGGATTTTCTTACAACTCTGTCAGATTAACAGCCCCTCCCTCATAAGCATGCCACGTCCACAAATGACTCTTCGCCCCCTGCCCCCCCTGCCTTCTCGGCCCAGGTTATTTATCCGCCACACCAGTGAGAACTGCCTAGGCACCTGGAAAGGGCTGGTGACATTCCATTGATGAATAGTCACATGCCACGTCTCCACACCAAAGCCAAACACACTGTGACTCAGTCAATCCTGACCACAGCAGCCTGACAGGAGAAGGCAGAGCTGTCTTTGAGGGCGCAGCCGAGGCAGCTCTCTTCACAGGAGTACGAAGCCTCGTCCTGGTCCGAAGGCCCGGCCAGTGGATTCAAAAGGCCGGCCCGGTGCACCCCCACGCCGCCGCCAGGCCCCCTGCATCCAGCAGAGGAGGGGGAGACGTGGCTTCAACCTCTGGTTGGTGCTAGAGAAGACTAAGAAAACACGTATGGGACTCCACCATAGTTCCTACCCCAAATGCCTTACTTTGAATAGCACATAGTCCGTGACTTTAGTTAGACCCCATTGGCCCAGGTGACTGTCTTCATCAGTTGTAGCACTGAACAAGAATTATTATTTTGCTGTTGTAAAAAAATACCTGGAGGTTGAGCCCCGGTGGCGTAGTGGTTGAGTGCGGGACTGGCTTGGTGGTTCAAATCCAGCAGCAGCTCTTCAGGAGCAAGGCTGGGCCACCCACTCCCACCAGAGGGCAGTGATGCCCCTCCCAAAAAAAATCTGAGGGGGTTCAAAAAGTCCTTGGGAAAATTCCATTATCTTGGAATGCCATCTTTCCACGAGTGTTTTGAAGACCTCCTTTGTAGGGCAACATTTGCCAGCACCGCATTTTTTCAGGTGTTCCAGGTTGCATTAACCAGGTTTATCACCCATTGTCATAGCCAGGGTTTGCATCAATGTGAAGAAGATGGAATTTATTT
>PVJH01033932.1:0-21099 GCA_004026705.1 Nesogale talazaci | reverse complement strand
AGGGCAGTGATGCCCCCCCCCCCAAAAAAAAATCCAAAAAAAAATTCTTAGCAGATATTACTAATCATTTCAATGATTTAAATTTGTGCTTACCTGGCAAGGAGCACACGATTCTCAAACTTTATGAAGAATGGAAAATTTTTTGTTCTAAGAATTCTATTCCGGGCTGAGCCCCGGTGGCGTAGTGGTTGTGCGCAGGACTGCGGCCCACTGGGTTGGAGGTCCAATTCCAGCTCCACGGAGCAAAGGCTGGGCCTCCTACTCCCACCACCTGAGGGCAGTGATGCCTAAAAAAAAAAAAGAATTCTATTCCAGGGTGACTCAGTGAAACAAATATTTAAATATTTTCCTTTAGTAAAAACTTATAAAGAAATTACAAATGCAGAAGTAGATATGCTAAAACTTACCATTCAAACAGAATTTGAAACCCGATTTCAGAACTTTAAAGCCCATGGTCCTATGTTCAGTTTTATAATAAAGCCTGATGAAATGGAAGACACATGGATATGGAGTTAATTGACTTCAAAAACTCAGCCAGATGAACAGACAAATTCAAGGCTTTAAGAAGACAACTTGAAGGCACTGATGCAAATCACTTAAGTGCGATAGCTACATGTTACACTACATGGTAGTGTAGTGTGATAGCTACAGGTATCACTTTCTTCCAAGTCTTCTTTGATAAAGAAAGTTGGTTTAGCTTTACTATCTATCAGCTGCTCACGTGAACAGGTATTTTCCAATTGAAATCCATTTTCTTTTTTTTTTTTTTTTGGCATCACTGCTCTCCGGTGGTGGGAGTAGGAGACCCAGCCCCACTGCTGGAATTGAACCTCTGTCCCAGTGGGCCACAGTCCCGCACACAACCACTACGCCACCGGGGCTCAGCCCCTTGAAATCCATTTTCAATTCATCACGAAACAGGTTAACTAAGAAAAATTCAGAATAGTGTGTTCTTTTAAAAACAATGAATTTCTGCCCTGCGGCCCTCCTCCCACCTTTCCTAGCTGAAGAGCCTGGACGTCTGAGTCTGGCTCTACCCTGTGGTCCTCCTCTGGCCCTTCCTTGGTAGGGAGTCTGCCCCCTTGAGTCTGGCTCTGCCCTGAGGACCTGCTCCAGCCTTTCCTAGGTGAGGAGTCTGTCCCCTTAAGTCTGGCTCTACCCTGTGGTCCTCCTCCTGCCTTCCCTAGCTGGGGAGTCTGCCCCCTTGAGTCTAGTTCTGGCCTGTAGTCCTCCCCCTGCCTGTCTTAGCTGGGGGGCCTGGACACGAGCATGGTTCTGTCTTGCAGTCCTCCTCCAAACTCTTCTAGGTGGGGAGCCTGACCGCTTGAGTCTGTCCCTGCCCTGTGGTCCTCTTCCGACCGTTCCAAGCTGGGGATCCTGGGTCGCCTGTGTGCCTGGGAATCTGTGGGCCTTAAAGCCTGCCCCCAGGAGCTTGTGTGCACAGAATCTGTGTGAGAATAAGAGGACAGCTGATTGGCTCAGGACTTAAGCTAAACTACTGCAAACCCAGCACCACAGGTGGGAGCCTGCAGTTTGGAAGTCTGTGGCTGGGGGTGTGTGTGTCTGGGAATCTGTGTGCCCAGGAGTCTGTGTACATGGGAAGCCGCGTGGAAACAAGGAGACAGCTGACTTTTAAGGCAACACAGTACCTGTCTACACAGCAACCAGACCAATCTCCACAGTAAAACACAGGTACTCTGTGAAAACACCAACACCAATCACTTTGAAAGTACACAAGGGTCTTTGGTAACTGAGGAATAAGGCAGTTATCACAGGTAGTCTGATTGCAATAGGAGCATATATGCAAAAGAAAGAGAGGCATATGAAACACACACTCTCACAAAAACTTCAGCAACTAGAACAGAGCCAGCAGAATAATCCCTCCAACATTAAAAGAAAAGAAATAATAAAAATTAGAGCAGAGGGCTGAGCCCTGGTGGCGTAGTGGTTGTGCGCGGGACTGCGGCCCACTGGGACGGAGGTTCAATTCCAGCAGTGGGGCTGGGCCTCCTACTCCCACCACCGAGAGCAGTGATGCCCCCCCCAAACAAACAAACAAACAAATTAGAGCAGAGTTGAACCACTGGGAAGACAAAAAAACAATGCAAAAGATTAATACAGCAAAACATTGGTTCTTTGAAAGGATCAATAAAATCAATAGGCCACTGGCAAACCTGACCAAAGAAAAGAAAGAACAAGCAACAATAGACAGAATGAGGAACGAAATGGGGGAAATCACAACAGACCCTAATGAAATTAAACGGATTATCACAAAGTACTATGAAAATCTGTACTCCAACAAGTTCAACAATCTGGAAGACATGGGCAAATACCTGGACAAACAATCCCTCCCTAGACTGTCCCAGATAGAGGTCAAGAAACTGAACAAACCCATACCAAGAGAAGAGATAGATATGGTTATCATATCTATATAGATATGCCAACAAAAAATATAGATATAGATATCCCAACAAAAAAAGCTCCTGGGCCAGATGGCTTCACTGGGGAATTCTATATGGCTTTCAGGGAGGAGCTGGCACCAATCTTCCACAAAGTTTTCCAGAGTATAGAGAAGGATGGAAAACTCCCCAACTCATTTTATGAAGCCAGTATAACTTTGATACCCAAACAGGGAAGGGATCCCACAGGGATAGGGAACTATAGACCAATATCTCTAATGAATATAGATGCAAAAATCTTCAACAAGATATTTGCCAATAGAATACAAAAGTACATAAAGAGCATAATCCAGCAGGATCAGGTACGATTCATCCCAGAGATGCAGGGATGGTTTAACATCCATAAATCCATCAATATTATACATCATATTGATAAGATGACTTATAAGAACCATATGATAATATCTATAGATGCAGAGAAAGCATTTGACAACATCCAGCACCATTTCCTAATGAAGACGCTCAGACAGACAGGCATAGAAGGACAGTACCTCGGGGCTGAGCCCTGGTGGCTTAGTGGTTGTGTGCGGGACTGTGACCTACTGGGATGGAGGTTCGATTCCAGCTCGACGGAGCAAAGGCTGGGCCTCCTACTCCCACCACCTGAGGGCAGTGATGCCCGCCCCCCCCCCCAAAAAAAAGGACAGTACCTCAAGTTAATACAAGCTATCTATGAGAAGCCAACAGCTAACATAACAGTCAATGGAGTAAAGACTAAATCAATCCCACTGAAGAAGGGGACTAGACAAGGATGTCCCTTATCCCCACTACTATTCAATATAGTACTGGAGGTCTTAGCAAATAACATAAGACAACGGAAAGACATTCAAGGTATCCAAATGGGAGAGGAGGAGGTCAAATTATCATTATTCGCTGATGACATGATCCTGTACATCACAAATCCCAAGAGCTCCACATCCAGAGTACTAACAGCGATAGAGGAATATGGAAGAGTGGCAGGATACAAGATCAATAAACAGAAGTTGATTGATCTGCTCTACACATCTGACAAGACCACAGAAGAGGAGATCAAGAAAACAGTACCATTCACAATAGCCAAGAATAAATTGAAGTACCTAGGGATATACCTAGCCAAAAAAATAAAAGACCTATACAAGGAAAACTACAAAACCCTACTACAGGAAATGAAAAGCGACCTCTACAAATGGAGGAACAGCCCATGCTCATGGATTGGGATACTTAATATAATAAAGATGTCTATCCTACCCAGGGCATTTTATAAGTTCAATGCTATCCCGATCCAAATACCAACAACCTTCTTCAGAGAACTGGAAAAATTGACCACAAACTTCATATGGAGAGGGAAAAAGCCCAGAATTCGCAGGGATCTCCTTAAGGATAAGAACACAGTCAGAGGGCTGGCTTTACCTGACTTTCACATTTACTACAAAGCCACAGTGGTCAAAACAGCATGATACTGGCATAATGACAGATACACAGATCAATAGAAAAGAATAGAAAAACCAGAAATAAAACCATTAGCATAAAGACAACTGATTTTCGACAAGGGCCGCCCCAAAAACATCACGTGGGAGGATGATGCTCTATTTAACAAATGATGTTGGAGACAATGGAAATCTACATGTAGAAAAATGAAACAGGATCTCTACCTCACCCCATGCACAAGAACAAACTCCAGGTGGATCACGTACCTGGAAGTAAGACCACAAACCATCAGGACCATTAGCGAGAGAATTGGGGAAAATCTAAGAACTTTGACCCAGGGAATACAAAAGCTAACTGCAATAGGACAGGGTACATATGCAAGGGAACCTGAAATTGACAAATGGGACTTACATGTGTGCATAAAACACATGTGTGCATCAAAGGACTTCACCAGGAGGGTAGCCAGGCAACCCACAGAATGGGAGGGGATTTTTAGCAACAGTTCAACAGACAAATGACTTATTACAAAAATCTACAATACCCTCGTCTCATGAAAGAAGATGAAAACAGATAACCCTATGAAGAAATGGGAAAAAGAACTGAAAAGAAGTTTCAGTAGGGAGGAGGTCCATGTGGCCAATGAGCATATGAGAAAATGCTCCCACTCACTAGCCATCAGAGAAATGCAACTCAAAACAACCATGAGATATCATCTAACACCCTTAAGGCTAGTCCAGATCAGAAAATCAGAGTGCAACATATGTTGGAGGGGATGTGGTGAAAAGGAACACTTCTACATTGTTGGTGGTTGTGTAGATATGTACAGCCACTGTGGAAAGCAGTCTGATGATATTTAATGAAAATGGAAGTTGAACTACCCTACGATCCAGCTATTCCACTATTGGGTATATACCCAGAAGAGGCAAGAAATAAACCACAGCCAGTGTTAAGAACGCCAATGTTTATTGCAGCACAATTCACAATCACAAAGACTTGGAAGCAATCTAAATTTCCATCAGTAAATGAGTGATTAGCAAACTCTGGCACATACACACAATGGAGTACTATGCCTCACTCAAAAGCTCGGATGAGCACATGGAACACATCTCTGCATGGGAAGAACTGGAGGAAATTATGCTAAGCGAAGTCAGTCAATCACAAAAGGAGAAGTACTGCATGAGACCCCTGAGGTAAGTAGAAACAGTATGGTGAGTATAAAAGAGAAAACTTCTGTACCATAACAGTTGGTCCAAGAAATAGGGTAAGGGGAGGAAGGAGGACCAAACCCAGGGAGGTACACGTTGGATGCAACACAGTAATGGGAGAAAGATGAGGGGGTAGAGGGGATAGGGAGATAAAAGGGAGTTCAAAAGTGAAAGAATAACAGAGGGAATGGGGCACTAATCTACTCAGGGGGGGAGTACTGGTCTTGTCTCCACAGAAACCGGAGTGGGCAAGCAGTTCTGACCACAAAGCACCCAACCAGGAGGACAGCGTGGATGCATGGAAGGATGCAAGAAAAGAGAAAGCTACAGAGCCAGAAGCAACCAGAGTCAGATGGACTCCTTTCCTAGAAGTGGGCATGGCAGAGAACAGGTTGGGGGAGGGGCCAGCATCCCACACCCACAGGGACAAAGACAAAAAGGGAGGAAGAGGAAGAGAGCTGGTCCAAGCTCCACGCTGACACATGATGCTCAGAGGACTATATCCCTCTGGAGATGCTATGAGCCACAGAAAGGACTGGGAAAACAACGATTCTTGGGGGCATGAGAGAAGGGAGGAGAAGGAGGTATGGACAAACACATGGACGGGGGAGGGAGAGCAACAAATGGTCTGAAATCAATGGAAAGGAGGGTGTGGGAGGCCTGGTCGGGATTAAGCAAGGACAATGAATCTATGAGGAAACACTGAAACGCCAATGAAGGTGGAACAAGATGGTGGGACAGGAGGGAGATGGAAGGAAATAGAGGAAAGAGTTAGAAGGCAAAGGGCACTTACAGAGATCTAACATAGGTATGTCCATACATAAATACAATTATCTGTTATAAGGTGGGAATAAATTTAAGAACATATCTATAGGCCAAATATTAGCGCAACAGGTGGACCTTGGGTCCTCACCCTGGTGCTCCCTCAATGCAAGAACACTTTGTTCTATGAATCTGGTATTCCTCGAGGCTCACTGGCCCAACATGATCACTGAAGTAAGATGGGTGCATAAGCAAATGTGGTGAGAAAGACGATGGTGCTCACCCATCAAAGGATATATCGTCTGGAGTCTTAAAAGTCTAAAGATAAACGATAGACCATCCGCTTGAGAAGAGACCACAGCCACACAGAAGAAGCACAACAGCCATCGTGGCCACACAGTGGTGAAAGGTCTAGTCAATAGACATCAAACGGGGGTTGGGGGGGGCGGGACACACACATATCAGTGTGTGCACACACACCCCCAACGTGCCCACTGAGGACATGTGGGAGCATGAGCAAGAGTGGTGAAGAAAGCTGACAGTGCCCAGCTATCAAAAGATATAGCATCTGGGGTCTTAAGGGCTTGAGCATAAACAAGCAGCCATCTAGGTCAGGAGCAACAAAACCCACCATAAAAGAAGCTCACTTGCCTGTGCGATCATGAGGTGCTGAAACAATCAGGCATCAGGCATCAAAGAACTAAAATCAAGATCAATGAACCAATTAACTCCCGAGATCAATGAAGACAAATGGATACAGAGGCAAACAGAGTAGAAGAAAAGATAGTGCCCAGCTACCAAATGATTGAATGTTTAGAGTCTCAAAGACTTGAAGATAACTGAGCTGCCATTCAGCACGGAGACAGCAAAGTCCATAGGGAGGAAGCACACCAGCAAGTGTGATCAAGAGGGCCCAAAGGGAGCAGATATCGAGCATCAAAGAATCACTTCATTATGAGGGGAGGGGCAGGGTGGGGACCTAAGGCCCACTGGTGGGTAATTGGCCACCCCCTTACAGGGGAGCCACGGGAAGGAGAAAGACTAGTCAGAGTGCAGCCAGGCAGTGATGATGCATACAAGTTTCCTCTAGTTCCTGAGGTCTCCCTACCCCGCAACCATCATGATCCCAACTCTACCTTGCACATCCGGATGGACTGGAGAAGGTACACTAGTGGAGAGGGGGGCTGGTGATATGGGGAAATCAGGATGGATGGGTCCCCTCGGGCCTGTGGTTAGATTGGAACTACTGGATGGGGGGAGAGAAAGTGGGGTAGAGACGGAACCAGCTGCAAGGCTCTACATATGACCTGTCTGGAGGACGGGCATGGGGGAGTGGATGAGGGACGTGTCTGGCAGAGTAACATATGACAGAATAATAATAATTTATAAAGTATTGAGGGTTGATGGGGGAGGGAGAGCAGGGGAACAAGGCAGGGGTTGGAGGAACCAACACCAGGGGCTGGGGGAAAGGGCAGATGTTTGGAGAATGATGACGGCAGCGGACGTGCAAGGGTTCTTGTCACAGTATGTTTATTTATGTATTGGAAAAATGATATATGAGCCCCTAATAAAATGATCTGGGGGGGCATCACTGCCCTCAGGTGGTGGGAGTAGGAGGCCCAGCCTTTGCTCCGTGGAGCTGGAATCGAACCTCCATCCCAGTGGGCCGCAGTCCCGTGCACAACCACTACGCCACCGGGGCTCAGCCTAAAATTATTTTTAATTAAAAAATAAACAATAAAAAAAAGAGATTAGCGAAAAAAAAATGAATTATCACCCAAATATCTCAAACCTTATAGGGATAATGAAACAGCATCAAGGAAACTATTAAAATGATCAAATGTTCTTAATTAAATAGGGATTCATTTTATTTACAGGTGTTTACTTTTCTGCTAACATTTTTTGATTTCTTTCAAGTTGTAAATAGAGATTTGATGATAATAAATTTGTAAGTCTATATTTAGGGTATATTGGATTATCCCATCTGTATAATGTTTTTATTTTCTGTATTCTAAGAAAATGTGTAATCTAAAATAGAAGTGATGTGACCCATCAGCAACAATTTTTGTGAAGAACAATTGAAAAGTGATCCACTTGAAAAAAAAAAAAAAAACGTTGCCAACCACTGGATTAGCTGATTCAAAGGTGTGATTGGAAGAACACAGGTAAGTGAGTCAGCAGTTTACAGAAGCAGAAGTGTTAAGTATTAACCCTATGGTTTTAGCATTAACTATATAAAAATAGTGGCAGGATATTAGCTATCTAACAGTGCATGAGATTGAGGTGGTCTCTGTGTTCTTTCCTTGGAATGGGGTGGGGCTCCTGTTTCAAACCTAGATATAAAGCAGTGAAGGATGTGCTGTTTTAACAATGTTGTCTAGTTAATCTCAAAACGGAGACATATGAAGGGAAAAAGAAGCGGTTAGTAACCCTTTTTACAGATTGCCAGAAAATGGGCGCTTGACCTTCACAAAATGGCACCCACCATGAAGGTTTGCCTCACGGCTGGCTGAAAATGGCAGACAGGAGCCCGACATGGACTTGACTACTTCCTTGAGTTGAAGAGTCATCTATCTAGTTTCTAATTTTTTACCTAGCCATTAACAAACTGGTTTTCTTTAATTCCAAGTTTGTGATTGGATACCCTTTTCAAAGAGCGCACTATTGAAAAACCTAATTTTTTCATTACAAGACCTTTGTTAGCAAAATGTTTGTATATAGAATTCTTACTCTGAGCAGTACTCAAAATTTACAAATATAAGAATCCATGGGCGTTAAATCAAGAAAAAAGCTTAAATTTTATTTTGGTAATGTCTTATAAGTAGTTAAAGCTTGTTTTGCTGATAGAAAATTGAGTTAATAGATGTTTATTGCAATTAGAAGTTCATATTTGGGTGGAAGGTCATCCTTTTTTCAAGTCTGATAAATACCGTCTTTATTTTCTCCTTTAATTTGTTCATTTTTCCTAACTTTACATGCTTGCAGCATTTTTCAGGCCATAAGACGCACTTTCCCCCCACACACCCCAAAGTGGGGAACAAACGAGGGTGCATCTTAGCACCTCCTAAGATCTTACCACATCTTAGAAGGTGTGGTAGCCCGGAACATGTTGATATCCTGGCACTATTTGTGGCTCAGAATATTTTTTTCTTCTTTTCCTGCTCTAAAAACTGGGTGTATCTTATGGTCAGGTACATCTTATGGGCCAAAAAATACAGTATTTATTTTTACTTCGGATGCTTATTTATAAGAATTTGTACAATGTTTCAAGAATTAATTGAGAACTGTACCCCACTCTAGGGGTGAAAACACTCAGGACACTCTATGCCCGTGCTCCTGATAACAGCCGACACCCTGCTGCTACTCCGCGTCTCTGTTGTTAAAGAGAGAGCAAAATCACCTACTCTAATATAAAGAGAAGAGCTGAATGAGCGTGCCATCCATGGGGCAGGGGCTGTTTTCTCAGAACCAGTAATGTCCCCCATCCCTTCTCCACTTGATACAAATCAAGCTATTTAGTAAAGAAATAAACCAGGGAGGAAGGGGGAATGCAATATGCTTGTGCACATGCACCAGTTACTTCATGTACAATAATGGAAGGGAGAAGGGGAAATGAAAGACCAGAACTCTACTGCAGTAGTGAGGGCGTGGCACAGCCGAATTATAGCTTTCTCACTGAGAATGGATGCTTGGTCCGTAGGAACAGAGTTCTGGAGCAAAGGAGCCGGCTCAGCTCCCTTCAAGAAGGCGCCTCCTGTCCGTCTGCTGGAACACATCCATTGTGTCTTAATCCTCCTGTTTCTAATTCTGCTGGTGTGTATGCTTCATTGATTGGCTGCCCAGCAAATTGACAAACCCTGTCTTTCACAATAGGCTTTCATTAGTTTACTAAATGGCATAAGCTCCTTAGTCTTCACTTGCACCACAGAACTGTCCTATCCCGTCATATTAAAATGCATATGATCATTTTTTAATGATCATTGTTCTCAGTCTTGGCATCTTATTTGGACTTTTGTGACCATGGGGAAGGGCCGAGCCGTCCCGGCTGCTGCTTCCCCCAAGAGTTGTCATGTCTGCCCTGAATGAGCACACAAGGAGCACCAGGAGCTGCAGAAACCATCATGTGTAGGAAAGAACAAAACCATAGGGTTAATGCTCAAATCATAGTAACCCTAGAAACTACTTAGGTTTCTGTTCACATACTCACATACTCACACTTTCCTTCCTGCCACACGTGTGAATCAGCCAATCTGAACTAGGAACCTCTCCGGCCCCCTCTCCTGAACTGGTGCAAAGGTCCCACTTCTGTACAGGCAGGACCCCCGAGGTCCTGCTCAGTCTTTGCATAGGAATCCAGAGCCACGCAGCAAAACAAGAGCGAAGTTCTTCTTCCTTTGTGACAGCCTGCTTGGTGTTGGCTACTTCTACAGAGTGGGACTACTAACAGCTTGAAAACCTCATTCATTCTTTGTATGGCTTTCAAGTAAGGATCAATTAGATTCACCAATCACATGGTTTTTGTTTTTTAAAAAAGACTGATGTTCCCACCTGTCTCAGATCAATACTGACAAGTCAAAACTTAATAGGAAGTCATGTAAGCAGAGTTTCCTATTTTATACCTTGCCATATCTGCTTTGTGTCTCACCTCAAGATTGGTGGAAAATTGCTTTTTCCCCAATGGCTTTGCATTGCTATGGACAAGACTTGGTGTTTTGGGATGGATCATGATTCTCGGCGCTTAGAGAATTCACTCCACAAAACCGCTTCTGTGGGTCCAAGCTACTTTTATGAGTGGAGAAGAAGTGTCACACTACTCCCTCCTCACCATGGATTTTTAGATTACTTGTTGGTCCTCTGTCTTTAGGTTTGTTGGTTTCCCACTTCCTTTCCCCCACCTTGCCATCTCCCATGACCCCTGCCCCCAGCCCCAGTATCATCTGTTTGTTATTTTCTCCTTGGGATTGTTTATCTGGCCTATCTTATAGTTTAAAAAAAAAAAAGGAAAAAGAAAAAAAAAACCCTATAGTACCAGGTCTGTCTGTTCACTCTTTTTTTCTATCTTTTTTTCCCTCGCATCACTGCCCTGGTCGGGGTAGGAAGCCCAGCCTTGCTCCTGGAGAGCTGCTGCTGGAATCGAACTGCCAACCCTGTGGGCCGCAGTCCCTCACACAACCACTACACCACCGAGGCTCAGCCCTCCCCCTCCTTTTTTATTTTTATTTTTTATAAATCATTTTATTGGGGGCTCATACAACTCCTATCACGATCAATATATATGTCAATTGTATGCAGACCACATTTGCATACTTTTTGCCACAATCACTCTCAAAACATCCTCCCTCCACTTAGGCCCTCAGTACTAGCTCCCCATATTTCTCCTCCCTCCCCACTCCCCCCCCCATCCCCTTCACTTTTAATCCTCAAATTGATACCAGATTAGGTGGCATAGTAAACAGAATAGCCCATCAGATCCTCTTACCCATTGCCCAAGTTCAGTCATCCACTCCAGCCAGTCCTAACCTCTGATCAGACATGGTGTCTGCAGTAAACAGCAATGAAAGGGAACATATCTAATCTCTGGTTTCCCTATTGATGAGGCAAGAGTTAAACATGCCTCTGTGCCCCATCCAAGTCTGAAAACTATTGCACTGTATACATACTGTATACATACTCTGAGTTCACTAATCATTTAAGTGATCACACAAAACTCTAAGAAAATACAATTAAAGGTATTTATTTGAGAAGTCAATAGATTATCACGAACCAAGATCAGAAAATGGGAAGAATATAATCATTGGTCTCTTCATTCATTCAACCACATGGTCTCTTAGCCTTTGCCTCCATGGATCAGGAAGCAAGCCCACCTGTCCTTGTCCTACAGTTCTCATAGTCTCAGTCCTGCTGCATTTGTTCTGGGCCACTTCAGACTGAGATCTTGGGTGTACTAGTTCTGTCTGCTGCTACTTAAAAGATGGCACCCTTATAGTCAACAGAGTGGTAAGAGAAACTGACCAGTCCCCTCTTATATACCGGGCATCATAGAGCCATCCATCCATCTGGTGGAAATCATAGAGCCTTGGATATAAAAGCTGTATTAAGAAATTAGAATCCACAACTATTTTAGTATATAAAAATACAGTACCATTATAATACCTAGAATAATGAACAATTTCTTAAGAGCATCAGACACCCAATCAATCTCCAAATTTCAAATGTCTAAGTATCAGCAGCATGAAGGACTTTTTTCTTTTGCAGAGTTGATTTGGATCAGGATCTAAATAGCATAGACACATTGATCTACAGATCTGTCCTGGATATGCTGAAATAAACAAGAAACTGGAACTGTTCCTTGGGGCAAACAATCTACTAATCAAAGGTCTGGAGGCTGCAGTCTATGGATACCTTGGAAGAAAGGTCTGGACATCTACTTGAGGAAAATCAGCCATCCTACTCTGGCCCACATCAGGCTGCATTAAGTCCTAATCAAATCCAAGACAACAGGTGGGGATTATCCCTGAAATCACTGACTTCCCCAAGCTCAGGTCTGTGTCCTCCAGCCTTGAGATACAGGAGGCTTTATTGCTTCCCTGCTTTTGAAATAAAAAGAGACATGAGTTGAAATGATTGTTCAATGTCTCCCAAGTGACTGGACCAGATCAGTGGTGGTACATGTCAGGAGTACAAAGTCCAAATCATGCATTTCCTACCCTTCCCTGCCTCAAAAATCTCCTACAACCTCAAACTTGGTCCAATTCTACCAACAATGTCAAAGCCAATGAATCCCATTTCTCTTCTCCCAAGTGTTTGTCCTTGCATGTATGTACCTCTGTGTCCCATTTGCAAAGCTCCTGGGGGCCAGGTTTCCTATTCCCACCATTTTAGAGTTACAGTTTCAGAAAGCCAAATGGGTCGGTCTAGTCTGTCCTATAGTATCAATATGAAATGGACTTGATGATAGTGGGTTTGGGTTGGGTTTTATAGTCCAACTCCTTGTGATTCTTGTATTATCTTAAACTGTGAGCACTAGATTGGCAACAAGGAAAGCTCAAAGTTCATATGCAGAGTCTCCACAGGCACTAAACTCCCACTAAACTCCTTCTGACCATTGACCAGGAGTGTGAACCGGAGAGACTATTCACCAACAACCAAATGCATTGCCATCGAGGTGAAGCTGGACTCAGCAACCCTATAGCAAAGGGTGGAACCAACTGTCTCTGCGTTTCCTAGATTGCAACTTTATGGCTATAGAAGGCCCTCAAAGGGGCTGGTAGTTTCAAACAGCTGATCCTCAAGTGGGCATCTCAACACATAGCCATTGTGGTACCAGGGCTCCTATTAGTGAATTTCTAACCCCATTTACATGCCAGCCAGCCCTAGGAACGGCAGTCTCCTTAGGGGCTTGCCTTGGTGCATCCTTGATAGAGACTGCTATACTGGAGTCACATGGTCATGAGTCATGCCCAGACTGCCTTGGTCAGAAGGTTCTGGACCAGTCTGGTAAGGTCTCCATTCAGCATAATGAACATGTCCCAGTCATGGTCGATTCCCATTTTATAATCCTACCTGAAATGGTCATTTATTGATCCATCACCCATCAAACTTCTGTGACAGTGTCATTTGCTCTCCCATGTACTATTTGAGCAGCTGACTCAAAATTCTTGGATGCCATTAATAACCTCATGCTAAGTCTCCCTTATCTGGGTGGTGCATCTGCCTTTGTCTTATCTTCTCTTGTGTACGTCTTAATAAATAATCTTGGAGAGCTGCTGCTGGACTTGAACCTCCAACCCAGTGAGCCGCAGTCCCGCACACAACCATTACACCACTGGGGCTCACTCCAATAAATAATCTTATATTTGAGATTTTGCATCTTCTCTGTGCCCCAAAGCACTCTCATTTGTTCTCATCACCCTTCACAAAAGCCTAATGTCCCCGAAATATTCCCTCTCCATCCTACCTCAATCTGGCAAGCCATAATAACTTTAGTCCTTAAACATACTTGTCTACTCTACAATATTTAATAGAAATAGAAATATACAACTACATTTGTTTTGTGACTGACTTCTTTCACTCAGCATAATGCTTTCAAGGTTCATCAATGTTGGAGCAAAATACAGAACTTTATTTCTCTTTATGATTGTGTGTTTATTATAGGTATCTGAATATATATGGTTAAATTAAAATCCTTTTTGCATTTTCATCCACTCCCCATTCCAACTGTAAATTCAAGGATAAGCACTGTGAAAGGGTACAAAAGAAACTTCAAATTGCAAATATAATTTAAGGAGAATATTTATTAAGTCTTAAACAAGACAAAGACATGTCATCTGGTTTTGAGGAAGACCATTAGAACAAAGTCATAATTGTGACTCAGAGTTTACAGTCAGGCAGCTACTTAAAAGGACATAGAACAAAGAAAAATTCTCAAGGAGCTGAACTAGATGATCACACTCTTTAAAAACACTGATCTAATTCATGTACCATGCAATTAAATTGTTTGAATATATTACAAAAGAATTGTGCAATCATCACCACAATCCATTTTAGAACATTTTCTTAATCTTTGAGCTAGCTCCATTTGCCCTCAACTCCCCTTGCCATGTCCCTTAGAAACAATTATTTGAGTTTCTGTCTCTATGGAAACCCTGTCTTTACCTATACTGGATTTTATATACGGAAAATCATACCAAAAAACTCTGACAACAACAACAAAATAAAACAGAGACTCTTCAATCTAAAGACAACAGAAAATAATAATTAGAACAAATTAAAGAGCGGTCAGTAGGGAAAACAAATCAGTTGTTAGATTTAACGTAACTATATCTGCACTAATTCAATTTCTGAGGGTGGTCACATCTCTGGTCATTGTCTAACAGAATTCAAAGGAGGCTTACTTAATTTCTGTGGGGACTCGGCAAATGGATTTGGGCCTTTCACTGTCATCCATAACTTTCTGCAAACTGGGCACTCAGAATTTAAGCTCTAACGCAATTCTCTCCTTTGATCTTGGGTTTTATTACTTACAATTCTTGGATCACACCAGTTGGTGTGCTTCTTCCATGTGGGCTCAGCGGATACCTCCGTTAGATAACTGCTTGTGTTGAAACAAGCTTTTAAGCCCCCAGATGCTAGCCTTTCTACTAGTTGAGCACATCTGATTTCTTCACCACATGTTGCTGTCGCACTCATCCCTTCCGTGATCCCCTCATGGGGGTAAGTGAAGAGCAGGGCCTTGTCCCAAGAATGACCTTTCTTTGCATTAGGGCTTACATATAAATGAGCTCAGAGTCCATTCATATGAGATGATCTCTTGAGACTCAGTAGCTGATGCCCCACCCCCCCCCCAAAAAAAGAGACTCAGTAGCGTTCATGATTTTATGATCTCTGAGAAAGAAACTCATTTCCTGGCAAATGGCTCCTGGTCTTAATTATCTTTACAACTCAGTTGGTCATACTGTCTGTTTTCTCCTGTCCCAGAGTTGTTTCCTCAAGACAAGGCCCATCTCTGCATAAGCACAGTGTCTGTCTCAGAGCTACCTGGATGGGTCACGTGCATTTTTGCCACCACGATCCTATCAACCTGATAGGAGCATGGGACTTAAATCCTTCAAGTCATGGATGCTGGTCCCTTTGCTCTTAATTCTGATGTTCTTTGCTCTTAAACTGTCCTCATCTCGTGCTTCAGACCAGGAACTAGGCTTGCTCCAGGTCATGCAGCGTGGGGGAGGAGCTGGGGTGGGAAGCTCCTGCAGTCTCTCCGACAGGAGGATAAGGACAGCCAACCCCTGTGGGGCCGGGGTCTTTAAGCAAACTAAAACTGGTTTGCAAAATAGGAAGTTTCTTGGTTGTGAGGCAAAAAGACAAGACATAAACATGTAACCGCATGCAGGCGCACACCGCACAGGGGAAGATGTCACAGATATATCTGTGTGTCTGAGCTAGGTTTCCAACTTGACCACCCTACCCAGAAGGCACTGAGTTTTTTGACAGCCTAGCTATTCAACAAGTTCTGCTAGAATTGAACCGGAACAGGAGAGGCAGGGTTGCCACACTCTTAAAACGTGTAGCCTAGCAAGGGAAGCAGATGCTGCGAATGTGATTTCAACCCAAGGAGCTACCCCCATCCAATGAAAGCTCAGCCCAGCCCAGCCTATCTCAGGGATTCAAACGACAGTCTTAGGCTGAAGACACAGTCCTTACTGTGATCCTTTCTGGAGGAGTCTGTCAGGTTGGAGGAGATCCCTTGGGCAGTATCTCCCCTCAGCGCTCCATGTGCGTCCCTCCTGAAGCTAGGCACTCCGTTGAGAGGGCCACCTTCCCCAATAGAAGGAGGCTCATCCTTCGGTCAGGGGTGTACGAGTAGCTGCCCGACCCTGCTAACAATTCTCAAGGTCCATTTATATTTGCTGAGCTCAGTGACATGCACAGATATCTAGGAGAAATCTTTTTAGGAGAAAAATAAGGAAAGGCCTGACTTCTGCTTCCTGATCATTCGAATTGTTAAGCTTCAGAGTTTTCTTATATTACAGGCTGTTTTCTAAATACTGAGATATATATATATATATATATATATATATATATTTATTCTTAAAAGAAAAGAAGACGGGCCCCTGGAAGCTAGCACTCTCAACCTCTTCTTTTGCCAGACTCCCCATCCACCTAGGTGTGCTCTCTGCTGCTGGCTTAGGAAAAAGCCTATGCTCACAATAAAACGTGGTCTCAGTGGGTCACCAGTCCTTTGGGAGGTCAAGGGCTCTCCCTCTTTTCTCTTTCCTCATACTAATTCCCAACACCACCAGGGTTTTGCTGAAGGAGACAGCACAGACAACACACATTATGGCAGCCAGCCCCTGCTTCAGAGCTGAGAACTGAGTGCAGAGATTATAGGATCTCATTCCAAGAATCAAAAGGCAATCCCTGAGGAATTTTAAAGATAAACTTAGATACTCCCAAAAAAAGTTAATAAAAGTATAGTATTTTCATTTATTTACTCAACAGAAACTCTAGGTGGTAGAGAACAAAATTGAAAAATAAATATATAAAAAGGGAATAAAAATGAACGAAAGTAAACAAAATATTTTGCCCACATGGATCCTACATTCTGATGGAGGAAAAAAGACAGCAAACAAGCCTAGAAAATTATACAGTATGCTTGACGGTCATGAATGGTATTGCGAGCAAGTACTACTAGAGGATAAGGAGTGTGGACATTTTTCTTTTCTCTTCTATTTTCTTTTTTTGTGTGTGTGCATCACTGCCCTGGTGGGAGTAGAAAGTCCAGCCTTGCTCCTGGAGAGCTGCTGCTGGATTTGAACCTTCAGCCCTGTGGGCTGCGGTCCCGCACACAACCACTATGGCACCGGGGCTCAGCCCAGTTATTTTCTTTTATACATACACCATACATATTTGAGTCTAAGCCAACACAAATATCAGCAGAGGCAACTATTTTACCACAAAGCTGCATAAAAATTGTACTGAAAACTTGGCTTATACACGAGTGTATATGGTAATCAAAGACCTCTTTGAGGAAGTGACATTTGAGAAGAGATCTGAAGAAATTTAGCATCAAGACATATGAATTTCTGGAGAAAAAATATTCGAGACATGGTGACTAATAAGAATAAACCAGTCCCTAAAGTGTGTTCAAAGAGTATCACCAGAAGGAGTATATTTGTAATTAATAAAATGAGTCAGAATGTTCGAAAATGTCAGAGAATTTAAGTGAGAGATCCTAGAGAAACTTGCAAACCATAATTAGGACTTCAGTTTTTACTCAATATGGGGTTAGAAGACAGAGTTCCAAGAGAAGATAAAATTATGTGACTCATATAATTAATTGAATCATTTGGGAATGGACTCTTTGTAGGGTTGTTTTTTTTTTTTGGCATCACTGCTCTCTGGTGGTGGGAGTAGGAGGCCCAGCCCCACTGCTGGAATTGGACCTCCGTCCCAGTGGGCCGCAGTCCCGCGCACAACCACTACGCCACCGGGGCTCAGTCCCTTTTTGTAGGTTTGTATAAAAGCATTCAGATCACTCAAAATGCTAACGTCATGAGACCCTGTGGATGATCCCCTGCCATTATTGAGAAACTTGGAAGCTTCTATTTCTGAATAAGCAGTTATTTTCACGTGAGCTGGCATCTAAGCCAGCCTTGGAATGTGGATATGGCTTTGAGCCCTATATTCTTTCTACTGCCAGGCATAACTTTTCATAACCACTGCCAATGAGAAGATAATCAATGATAGAACAAGGGAACAGGAAATGAGTGACTCTGAGAGCTGTAGGAATAATATTTAAAAGAGGCATATATAGAGAGAGAGAGAAAAATGAAAATTAGTGGTAGTTTTCAGTATTTGTTGAGAGGCATTGGACTAGCTGATGTCTAGTCATTTAGGGAGACCCTTTGTGTAGATACAAAAATATTTTTAAAATTTTTAGGAAGTATGGTTCAGGGACTTGGAAATCTTCAGGAGGAAATCAAAAGATCTACTTCTTAAAGTTTAAAATTGAAAACTGGAAAGACCCAAAATTAAAAGATACATTCAAAATCGTACCTAAATACAGGAGCTAATATATCTTTAATTTTTTTGCTTACAGTAAAAAAGCAGATGACATTTATGTACATCAAAAGAGTAAATATAGAACCCACAGATTGAGGAGAAATATTTGATGATGACATATCAGATGAAGGACTAATTATGAAAATCCAAAGAAAATGACTACATTTTGATAAGAAAAAAATACAAATAACTCAATAAAAAATTGAGACCAAGACATGAATAGACAATTTACTAATGATGGCATCCAGGTAGTCAGCAATTATATGAAGAGCAATTATATGCTCAAGTTCAAAATATGTGTTAATACAATGAGATACTCTTAGGAAAACAAAATAATAATAATGATAAATGGTAGAAAGTCTGTGGAGAAGTTGGAATGCTCATACATTGCTAATGGGATTGCGAATTGTACAACCACTAAGAAACAGTATGACGATTCCTTAAATATATGTGATGGCTAAGAAGCTTATGGACATTAATCCCTTATTTGCTTTATTATACACATGTATGCACGTATAGTACATACAAATATGTTTGTAGAAATAGCATCTGCCAACACACAAGGTGGTATCCCTCAAAATTGGAATTCTTTCTCACTCAAGCTATGTATTAAATTTTTTTACCAAAAAACGTTATCGCCTTCAAAGCACTCTCCATTAGGCCTAATGCATAGTCACATCTGCAATTCCATTCTTGAAAACATTTTTTCAGAGTCATCTGTTTGGATGGCTGACAACACCTCCTACGTTTTCTTCTTTACCTTTTCTATGTCATCAAATCACTGTCCTTTCATGCCCCCCTGCATTCACAGAAACAAAAAGAAGTCGCAAGGGGTGAGGTCAGGTGTGTAAAGTGCATGGGCTAAGAGAGGCATGATCTCTTGCCAAAAGCTGGCACTGAGATGGCTACATAAGTAGGCACATTGCCATGGTGGTAAAATCAGTCCCCCGTCTGCCACGAATCAGACCTTTTTTTTTAACAGTGCCACCTGGGTTTATTTGTACAAAGCACAAGAAGGCACCAGTGAGGCCATGCAGGCGCAGCTCAGGGCTCACCCCAGTCCCTCTGGCCCTCACGTGGAGAACTTTATTTTGTGGGAGCCTGGGCACATTTGGGAGCTTTTGCTGGAGTCAAGGCCTTGGCTGGAACGTCAGCCTTGCTGTGTGTCTTGGCCTTGGGCCAGCAGAGCCTCAGGCCCTTGGCAATACTTGTCCACACCCACTTGCCAAGCTCGGGGTGAGCGATGTAGGCCAGTCAACTGAGCTTGTGGTTGACGCCCATTGAGATCTTGGCCATGACCTCCATGGACTTCACAAGCTCCTTGATGGCCTTGGCATGGGCAGCCACGGTTTTGGCGTTGTTGGCCTGCATTTTTTTCTGGCCCTCTGGCTGTGCTTCTTGGCGAACCACATGTTTCTCAGGAACTTCAGAGACTCATATCGTGATCAGGGTTTTTTGATGCCCTTTCTGTGCCATTTCCGGGGTTGGTTTTGCATGGTGTGGTTCTTGGACTTGGCCATGTCTGCACCGACGCCTTACTACTTCCAGAATGCCAGGAACCAGAAGAGAGCCAAATCAGACCTTTTTTGTCACACACTTTTACGCAATCTTTTCAGAACCTCTAAAAAGAAAGCTTGATTAACAGTTTGACTAGGTGGAATGAAATCCAAATGCACTACAAATCGAAATGTTTGTCCATTCAGGAAGCTGATGGACATCCAGAACAAAGTTTGTTATCGAGAGACATTTCACCTTTTTTGACATTAGAACACCACTCCAACTCTGAAGTTGTCCCCAGAGTTCTGTCCTTGTAAGCTGTGTTCAACGTTTCAAGTTTCTATGACATTTTGCCTAAGCAGCAAACAAAATTTGACAGCCACAGTCTGTTCTCTTAAATAGGTCACAAAAAACAAGCTTCAAGTGAAACTACTTTTACTAAAAACTTCACTGTGACCACAAAGAAACTTCCCAGGAGATGCCACAGAGTGCACTAATTCAGAGAGTTCCTCAATGCTCACTTAGTGGGAAAAAAATGTGTACTATGAAAGCACTTCTCTAGCCAGCATAATTCCAATTTTTGTAGAGTACCCCCTCATATAGTCATGTGTGTAGTCCCATTTGCCTACTCAAAAGTGTTCATCTTCTTAGGTCTCCACTTGTAGATTATTGCCTATTGTTACTAATAATGCAGAATTGTGCAAATAATATTTATCATCAGAATATATCTATAGTAGTGAGGCTGTTGGATAAAACGCTATTTCTATTTCCAACTTGTGCACTTCTCTGAGTCTTCCTTTTTCTTACTGAAATTATGTGGCCACCACTTATTGTATGTTGCCTTTCCTTTCACCCAAATTAATATATTTCTATTATCTGGTTAGTAATTTTCTCTTTTCCCCTATAATCCATGGTAATTATTAAATAAAAATAAATGTAATGGATGTAAGCCTTTCTAAGACTTTCTACAGCAGTAGACTTATACAGTATTTGTCTTTTATAAATGACTTGTTTCACTCAGAAAGTCTTCCAGGTTCATCCACATTACAAGATGTTCCTCATGGGCTGAGCCCTGGTGGCGTAGTGGTTGTGCGCGGAACTGCGGCCCACTGGGATGGAGGTTCAATTCCAGCTCCCAGGAGCAGAGGCTGGGCCTCCTACTCCCACCACCAGAGGGCAGTGATGCCTAAAAAACTAAAAAAAAAAAA
>PVJH01033931.1:0-21124 GCA_004026705.1 Nesogale talazaci | reverse complement strand
TGTTATTTGCTAAGACCTCCAGTACTATATTGAATAGTAGTGGGGATAAGGGGCATCCTTGTCTAGTCCCCTTCTTCAGTGGGATTGATTTAGTCTTTACTCCGTTGACTATTATGTTAGCTGTTGGCTTCTCATAGATAGCTTGTATTAACTTGAGGAACTGGAAGGACATTTTCTTATGGGGGAAAATCAAATCTCTAAAAGTGATAGCACAGGATTTGGGGGCATAACACTCCCCACTCCCGCCAAAAAAGCAAACTCGCTGTCACTGTGTCACTTCTGAGTCACGGTGACCCTGTAGGACAGGGTAAACTGCCCCTGTGGGTTTCTGAGGCTATAAACCTTTAAGAAAGTAGAAAGCCTCATCTTTTCCCTGCTGGTGGTTTTCAACTGCCAACCTTCTAGTTAGGGCACAAAGGCTAACCAAATGCTGAACAAAAGTCCCCAGTCGTCCTGGTGATTTCATTGTCAGGTTCGACACTCTTTGCAATGTTTTTAGTCAGATAGTCAAATTGCCACACACGTTCTTGAGTTGCAGGTGTTTTGAGATGCTGATTCTGCCCAGGAGATTGTGGATGAACGCTCACCTGCCCAAGCAGGTATGTTCTCTAAGTGAACTCCGGCAAAGATAAGACCATTCCCATTCATGGATGGTGGTGAAGGATGATGCTGACACCCTAAGAGGACTGGGCATGGAACAAGCAGCTGAGTGAAACAGTATTTACCTTTCTTCAGCTGAGATGATGGTTCTCAGATTGTGGTCCAAGGATCACGTGAATCACCTGAATGTTTAAAATTTTCAAAGAAATGTACTTACTCAACCTCAAGTCAAAGAGTTCAGGGGTCTGTATCTCAAGTCAAATTGTATAATACAATTGCTACCTTTTAGAAAGGATCGACTAGGTAAATCGCTATGGTAGTTAATATTTTGCACTCATCACCGTAAACACTCATGATTGTACATTTAGGTATTAAAATTGCCCATTATTAACTCAGGGAGCTTAAGTGCATAGACCAAGATCATATTTATGGTAAGTGACAGTGACAAGATTCAAATCCAGATCAGCGGTTCTCCAGTCTAGGCCCCAATTTTAGTCTGTGGTTCAGATTTCTCTCTTCTCTGCTTTTTCTTCCAATATCGTTTGCAATGGGGTGTTCTTCAACTATGTCAGGCCCTTCTTGTTTTTTTAGGCATTTTCTTTTATTTTTGTTTCCATTCATGTGTAGATAATTCATCCTATGATTGGATTTAAGCATTTTTAAGTTAAAAGATATTTTGCAAATACTCTCTCTATGTCACTTACTTGTCCTGGAATGGTTTGGTTAATAATAAGGGTCCTGTGTTTCCTTGCTAATAGCAACTTCATTCTGACTGTATTACTGATGGGAAGTGTTTCGGTTCTATTTTGCTCTTTTGGGAAGAAAGCGTGACTTCCTGATGGAACCCAAACTGAAAATGAATCCCTTCTTGCTTAAAACTTGGCGTGACCCTGAATCTCATTTTCCATCTTCCGTGGCTGTAGCATCTCAGGGATATTACTAGAAACAATTGCATACCTGTGTGCGGTCTATTCTGATTATCTACAGCTATGGAACAAACTAACAAAATAATCAATGGCGTAAAAGCCGATTTACTTTTCTTCCAAATTTGTGTTTCTTACTGGGGACAGATGTGGGATTATCATTTAGGATCTCTCTTGCAGTTAGAGATTGGCTGGGCTTTCGTCATCGGAAGACTCAGGTGGGTATCCAAGAGTTTCTGCACGCTAGTCTAGTGTCTAGGCTGAGGTGGCATGAATAGCTGTAGACTGAGTATATCTCTCCAAATGGCCTCTCCATGTGCCTAACGTGAGCGTCCCCACAGCATGGATGTCTCAGTGTCCTCAGAGTTCTTCCGTGGTGACTTGTCTCAAAGAATGAACATTTCGCAGACTAAAAGAGAAGTTGTATACTCCTTTTGATCTGGGCTTTGAAGTTATATCCCATCACTGCCACTGCATTCCATTGGTTTTATGATAATGGCTCAGAATCAAGGAAAGGCAGTGCACACAAGCATGAGTACCAGGAGGCCTGGATTATTGGGAGGCTGTGTTTGAAGAATAATTTCCACAAAGTCTAAAGCTATACTTATCTTCCCTCAGGCCACCTCATCCAAAAGTATGAGTTTTATGTTTTCTCCAGACTTTGTTAGGATCCCAGGAGGAAGTTTAAATTTCCTGCTTCAACCATTTATGCTGCTTTCAGCCATTTAGTGACTCTAATTAGCAATTGATGCTGCTGCCCTTAGCTCAGAATATGATCTTAACATTATTTGGGGGGTTGACCTCACTATTGAAATGGCTTCTCTGTGAGTTTTCAGTAGTCCTCTGATTGACTTAGTAGAGGGATCTCCCATCTGCATCAACGCTACGGCTCTTTAATTAGGTTTTCCTTCAGTGGTAGGATTCAATACCTCATTTTTTTTATGAGTTCTGCAAACTGGTTGTTAAAATGGCACTTGTAATCAGAGTTCCTTTAGGGTAGGTAGCTGGGCTGCCATCCAGTTTGGAAATCACACATGCACTTTCCTTATTCTTTTTCTTCCAGTTTTATTGGCACACACTCCACATCACATGATGCAATCATTCAATCCTGTCATGAAGAATTGTACAGACAGTGTACAATATGACAAAGTAATTATAATTTATAAATTATCACAGGTTTGTAAGGGAGTGGGGAGTGGGACGGTAGTGGGAAAGAGAGAAGTCAATACCAAGGGTTTAAGCAGAAATAAAATGTTTTGAGAATGATGATGGTAACAAATGTACAAATGTGCTTTGCATACAATGGATGGATGGATGAATTGTGATAAGAGTTGTATGAGGCCCCAATAAAATGATAAAAAAAATTGTACAAACATTACCACAATCAATTTCAGAACATTTTCTTTTCTCTGCCCCACCCATGACTAAATCATCTTTAAAATGAACTGTGTAATCACATTCAGTTCTAGTGCTCCCTCCCCCTCCCACTTCCCTGTGTAGTCTTGAAATCCTCTCACCAACCCCATATTCCCCCTTCCCACCCTACATCCCCTACAAATCCTTGCATCAATCATTATCTCAATGCATCCCCTCCTTCTGTGCTTCATAAACTATTCACCCCAGCAGAAACAATAAAAAACACAAAGGAAATGAAGTGGTAAGGACAAAACAATGGCAATATAAAGGTAAGAATACCACACTGAATAGGAAAGAAAGAACCTCAGCCAGGATTAAGCAAGAGATCTTGCACTTAAAACAAATCCATGTTGGGTCTAAGAGGTCAACTGGACAAGTATCAAGTGTTATCCAGCTTAATTGAGATTGCAATGATCTATGTTTAAAAGTAAGACTGTTTCAGATCTTTGCCTGTGGCTAGTGGGAGAATCTGCCAGTGGCTTAATCTGACCAGATACTCTGCAGATCGGTTTTGGGCTGCCAGTGTCCTCCACAACCTTCCACAAACCACAGTTTGTAAACATGAATTGTACATAGTTTAAGCTCTGATACTTTTTCCTTTCTCATATTTGAATTTTGTACTTGTCATCTTTGGATCACACAGACTGGTGTGCTTTTTTCCAGGTGGATGTAGGTGACTCCTCACTTAGATAGATAGCTACTTATCTAAATACAAAACTTTAAGACCCCATACATTATTCCAATTGATAGTCAGACACCATCTGCTTTCTTCACCACACTTTGCACTAGCATCCATATCTTCGGTGATCTCTTTATGAAAGCAAGTATTAAGCAGGGTCATCTTATCAGAACTAACTTTTCTTGGATTGGGGCCAGAGATAAGCAGGCGCCAAGAATACATCTGCTTGCCCATGGATATGCATGACTGTCCTTTCTCTTTTTTAATATTCATCTGTGCAACAGTGTATTCTCAGTGGTCATTTCCATCCATAGGTACAAGAAAAATTGACAGAACTATGCTTGTAATATTTATTTGTTAATGTCATAAAACTCATTATGTTTCTGAGGAAATACTAAATTTTTATTCCCTTGCATGTGTTACTTCAGCAAACAAGCGTATACTGGAAAAGAAGAAGGGTCAAACAAGCAGAGAGGGACGAGCTGTCTTTTGTTTCAGCTTTGTGTTATGCCCTCAAATTCCCATAAGATATTATAAATGGATTATGCAATTCCTGAAAGTTTTCAAAGAGCTAAAAATATTGCCAGAACAATTTGTCTAAGTTCAGCAGAAGAGGGGTTTTTCAAAGATGAAATTAATATGTTTATAGAGGAGAAGTTGTCTGCCTGATTTTAATCGATCAAACACTAAGACTCTATGGTATACCTCTAAAGGAAAGGGACTTTACTCTTACAAACACACCTGTAACCTGAAAACTTAAGTGGGACAATTCAGGGTGTTTGAAGAAGCAGAATACAGCTACTCCAAGATTATCGAACTGTCAGTAGGTGGCCAAACATTGACTTACTACATCAATGCCTTATATGCTTTGTGTGTATGTATGTATGTATATATATATATATATATATATATATATATATATTACTGTTGCAAAGCGTGACTGACATTATCGGTGAGTATTACTATACCTGAGGGGTTTATCTGACCTGGATTCTGTGTGTGGTGAGCTCTTATCTGTACCAGTGCACATGCTCTGGTCTAGTCATAACTGAAAGGCAGAACTGGGGTCATAAAAGTGGGGTGTGTGAGGGGAAATCGCAAAGAACCAGAGGAATATTCTGTGTTTCATCAGTGTTATACAGCACCCTGGTTGACTCATCTCTTCTTTGTGACCCTTCTGTGAGGGAATGCCCTATTGTTTACAGGTGGGTTTGGGGGTCTCTGCTCCAACTCCCCTTATACTCAACCTTATGTCTTTTGTTTGATCTGGGCCTTCTGGTCCTGTTACTTGAGCTGGTCAGTACCTCATAATTGCACAGACTGATGTGCTTCTTCCAGGTGGGCTTGGTGCTTCTCTGTTAGGTGGCCACTTGTTTAACTTCAAGTCTTTAAGACTCTACATGCTGTATCTTTTGATAGGCAGGCACCATAAGTTCTCTTCACCACATTTGCTTACGCATTCCGTCTTCAGTGATTGTGTCAGGAGGGTGAGCATCTCAAAATGCCAGGTTTTTAGTACAAAGTGTTCTTTCATTGAGGGAGGGCTTGAGCAAAGGTCCAAAGTCCATCTGCTTCCTCAATGTATTGCCATATAAATAATATATGTACGTAGGGAAATACCTCCATTTTTATGAATTAATACATTTACATATGTACACACCTATGTTTATACCTCCAGGAAGCTATGCTTCTGTTTCCTTTTACTTTCCTCCTGCCCCTCCATCACACTTGCCCTTCTTCTGCCTCTTAGTAATTCTTCTCAGTCAGAGTGCTGCTGTTGCAACACTTCTAGGATCTCTAAGTCCTCCTCGTTGTTCCTTTTAAGTCTCTATGGCATTATTTGCTCCCCACTGCCCCCTCCCCCCACCACCCTCCCCCCCACAAGTCCTTCTGAAAACGTCGGTCTTACTGCTTTCTCTGTTCGCTCCCCTGTCGATCTTAAGTAGGTAGGCAAAACAAGAACGGAGCCAAAGCAAAAGGAAAATAAAAGATTGAATAAAAACAAAAACAAAAATAGCAAAAGACAAGCAAATGAAAAAGCACACACACACAATTTCAGGTCTGTCTGCTAAGGATCGTGACCTTTGTGTATCTCCCCGCCAGTCCTGGTGGGGTAGGGCGTGACCTGGGAACTGTCCCCCTAGCCTGAAGTCTGTTTTGGTGGGGTCCTCTGGGATTTTGTGGCTTTGCATTCTTCCTGTTGTTGATCCGTCTTGTTCCCTCTGTGGTTTGCCCCACTGTGGGGGGGTTCAGACCGGACTCAGTGCCCGATGTGTGTCCTCAGGATTGTCCTCTTTTGCAGTATGCTGAAAGGATTCCCCATCAATGAATCTCTCTGAGAAAAACATATTGATTATTCAGCTATCCACTTTATTATTTTTATTATTATTATTATTTTTTTTTTAGGCATCACTGCCCTCTGGTAGGAGTGGGAGGGCCAGCCTTGCTGCTGCTAGATTTCAACCGCAGAGCCAGTCGGCCGCAGTCCCACACTCAACCACCATGCTACCAGGGCTCAGCAGGAGAAATGTAAAAAGAGGTGGTAAATATGGGTTTTCTCTTTTTGAGTGTTAGGACTCCTTTCCCATCCCTCTCAGGGATTCGGGATTTGGGGTTGTTAGGAAGAAAGCATGTGTTTCACATTAAAATTCTCAAAATTCACACTTTTTGTTGCTAAGAAGACTAAGGTAGCCCACAAAAATATTGTTGTTTTGTTTTGTTTTGTTTTTTTGCGGGGGGTGCATCACTGCCGCTAGTGGTTGTGGGCGCTACCCAGTGCTGCTCCTGAGAGCCGCCGCTGGATTTGAACCACCAAGCCCACAAGCTGCAGTCCTGCACTCAACCACTTACACCACCGGGGCTCAGCCCAAAAATATCACTGTTAATTACCAAGCAGAACCACACCTACGTCAGTGAGTTAGGAAGATAAGAGTAAATACATCTTAGGAGTTAAGAATGGGATCTAAAACGCGAGTGTATCTTTCAGTCATGGCCTAGGAATTGCATTTTTCCCCATGAATCTTCATTGGAGGGAGTATTTGTCATTGTACCATACCAGTGTAGCTAGAGTAAGTGTCGATGTTTTATGTATAGGCATATGGATGTGTGTGTATGTGAATGAGTATATAAAGTTCTTGGCAGAATCTGCTTATGTAAATGGAATGCCTATGCCTTCCTCATATGAATATTTCATTGGTTTCTGTTATGAAGCTTGAAACTAGAGGTTTGGACCCTGTGTGTTACCTTTTAGATAACTCTCATGTGTAATTTGTGCATTAAACATGTATGTGTGCTTCCTTATAGCTCCATAACTGTCATATACATAATATATATGCTCAACAGACAAAGAGTTTATTTTCCTTTTGAATTAAAATGTCAAAAACACTAATCTATCTTGAGAAAAACAAAACATTGATCAAAGAGCTCAATAAGATACTCATTAAGAACAAGTGATGAAAAGCCTGTTGTGATTACGGTGAGCAATAATTTCTGACGGTGCGCACAGAGAACTGTGTAAGAGGCTTTACATGTTACAACCCCACCACAGCCTTTTTGTCTGACAGCCAGCCAGACCCTAACCTTGTCTCCTTGTTAATTACCCCAAATCTCAGGAATGTTGTGCAATTTCGTTTCTGGGATCCTTTTTTTTTTTTTTTAAAGATCATGAGCTGAAAGGTTAACGGTTCACATTCATCAGCTGCTCTGGGCAACAAAGATGTGGCGGTCAGTGTCTGTAAAGATTGCCGGCTTTGAAACCCGTGGGCAGTTCTGATTCTGAGTTGGTTCTGAGTCAACTCTATGGTCTTCAGTGCCCTTCTCATTGCATTTTCTATTTTAGAACACTTATCGAGCACTTATCAGGCATTAGTCTATGTGTTTGACAAGTGGGACCTCATCTAGTATTCACAGAAAGGGAGAGAAAGCATTAACTCTGTTTCAGAAAGGGGAAAGTGAGACAAAGACGTTAAATATGATGGGACTTCAAGTAGTGAATGAAAAAATGGAATTGAAAGGTAATAAATTTTTTCACCAACTTTTTGAATCCCTCTTGAGTGTTAGCTAAGATCAGGCAGCTGAAATTTTAACTCCAAGGTTGGTGCTAAAACTCGTGCTTGTAATCTCTATTCCACACTCCCTCACCTTGAACACATGATGCCCAAGAGCATTCTCATCCTACCTATCTCACTCCTCATTTAACCTTCAGCAATGTAAGAAAACCTACTGGTCCTTAAAGTTACCTTCCTTAAAAGATGGTTGAGATTATGGTAGTGGGAGGGAGGAAGCATTTAAGAACAAGAGGAAAGCTGCATATTTCAGTGTGCTACATTGTACCCTGACTGGCTCCTCTCCTCCCCCAGACCCTTCTGTTAGGGGATGTTGCTTCCTCTCAGATAGACTTTCGGTCTCCAATCTGTACTGCCCCTCATTTATAATGATATAATTTTTAGTTCTTTGATGCCTGATAATTGATCCCTTCAACACCTCGTGGTCACACAGGCTGGTGCTTCTTCCATGTGGGCTTTGTTGCTTCTGAGTTAGATGGCCGCTGGTTTGTCTTCAGGCCTTTAAGACCCCCGACGCTATATCTTTGATCCCAAATCTACCTTACAAATCTGGTTAGACCAGAGGATGTACACTGATACAGAAAGGAACTGGAAACTTGGAGAATGCAAGCCAGATGATCCCTTTAGGATCAGTGGAGAGTGTGAGGACACCAGGAGGGTAGAGGGAAGGTGAAGTGGAAAGGAGAAACCAATTATAAGGATCTACATATAACTTCCTCTCTGGGGTAGGGACAACAGGGAAGTGGGTGAAGGGAGACACTGGACAGTGTATGATATGATAAAATAATAATAAATTATAAATTATCAAGGGTCCATAAGGAAGAGGGAGCGGGCAGCGAGGGGGGAAATGAGGAGCTAATACCAAAGGCTTAAGTAGAAAGAAAATGTTTTGAGAGTGATGATGGCAACAAATGTACAAATGTGCTTTGTATATAATGGATGGATGTATGAATTATGATGAGTTGTATGAGCCCCAATAAAATGATTTAAAAAAAAGAGATGGTTGATTGAACACAGGGAATCTAGGGCAGATAAACCCCTCAGGACCAATAATGAGAGTAGCAATACCAGGAGGGGAAGGGGCAGGTGAGAGGAGTAAGAGGGAGTTGATCACAAGGATCAATATATAACCCCTTCCCAGGGGGATGAACAACAAAAATGTAGGTGAAGGGTAACAGAGAATTATGTAAGATGAAAAAAAATAATAATTTATAAATTATGAAGGGTTCATGAGAAGGAAAAATATGAGCTGATACTAAAGGCTCGATTAGAAAGTAAATGTTTTGGGCTGAGCCTCGGTGGCGTAAGTGATTGAGTGCGGGACTGTGGCCCGCGGGCTTGGTGGTTCAAATCCAGCGGCGGCTCTCAGGAGCGACACTGGGTAGCACCCACGACCACCAGAGGCAGTGATGCCCACAACAAAAAAAAAGAAAGTAAATGTTTTGAAAATGATGATGGCAACAAATGTACAGAAGTGCTTGACACAATGGATGTGTGTATGGATTGTAATAAGAGCTGTATGAGCCTCCAATAAAATGATTAAAAAATTAAAAGATGGTTGATTCACAACTCTTCTTACCAAAGCATATCTTTCATCACATGTCTGTTCCCCCTTGTCATACTGTGGAGCTTGCATCTTGCTGAAATGCGGGAAGCAATGTCACTCACTGGTGTAGATAATCCTTGTGAACAGGTTTCAGAAAAACTTCTAGATTATGTCAGACTAGAAAGGAAGACCTGAAGAACTACTTCCAGGAAATCGGTCAGTGAACTGCTTTGAATAGCAGAGGAGCACTGTTTGATAGAGTGGGAGAAAGTGAACCCCTAGGTTGGAAGCACTCAAAATACAACTGTGAGCTGGCACCTCAAAGTAGCTGTTGTTAGGTGTTGTCAAGTCAGTTTTAATGTACAGTAATCCTATGTACAACAGAACGAAACTCTGCCCAATCCTGAACCATCCTCCCAAGTCTTCTTATATTTGAGCCCCTGTTGTTGCCACAATGTTAATCGATCTTCTTGGGCTGCTTCCTTCTTTCTGTCGACCATCTACTTTACCAAGATTGACGTCCTTTTCCAGGGATTGGTCTCTACTCATAACATGCCGAAATTGTTCTTGATATCTTTGTTTCTAAATAGCTTCTAGTTGTACTTCTTCCAAGAGACACTTATTTGTTCTTCAGTGATCCATGGCTCTTTCATTATTCCTTTCCGTTACCATAATTCAAATGCATCAATTCCTCTCCAGTCTTCATTATTCATTGCCACCCATTCACATGCATATGAGCTATTGGAAATAGCACAACGTGAGTCAGGCATACCTTGGTCCTCAAGGTAAAATATTTGTCATTTAACACTTTGAAGATTTGCTCAATGCAGTCCATCGTTTGATTTCTTGACTATTACTTTCATGGTGGACCCAAATAAAATGACATACTTTTTGGCATCAGAATTGAAGGAAGAGTTATTCGCAACCTGAGATTCACAGGTGACACAAAACTTGCTTGCTAAAATTAAGGAGACTGTGAAGCACTTGCTGATGAACATCAAGGATTGTAGCCTTCAGTGTGGATTATCACTTAGCGTAAAGTTATAACTCATAACTGGATGAATAGGTAACATAATGAAAAATGGAAAAAAAAAACTTAAAAAAGAGGAGAAAAGAGAGAGAAAAAAACACAAGGGTGATAAGACAACAGGGTACTAATACACCCATGAGGAGAGTATTGCTTATATCTCCACAGGAAAGGGAGAAAGGACCAGATCTCATCCTGGAGAGCCACCTTGAGAGCAACATACTGGCATGGAGCAGTGAACTAACATAGAGGATGATGGGGCTGGGTCCAAGTCCAGAAGAATATAATACAGAGGGCAGCACTGAAGATATAGTCAGGGGAGACTGGCAGGCCGGATGTGCCCTAAGAGGAAGAGAGAGAGATAGTGGACCTCATCATGGTCCACCAAGCCCCGGGGATAACATCCCTGATTGGAGCAGTCAATGCACAGAGAGGACCATAGAGTGAGACCCACCACGAAACATGACCATCCCTCACTGACCCTTATCACTATGGGAGACAACAAATCGCCAAGGAATCCTGAAAATAGACTTCTGACTCGGGGAACAGGGCTTAGCACCTCATCAAATCCAATCAGAAAACACTCATAAAGGTCAGCAGAAAGACCTGGAACTATCTTTTTCTTTTCTTTCTTTTCTTTTTTTTTGTTTTTGTTTTTGTTTGTTGCCCTATGTCTATCTATGTAAGAAAGGCAAGACAAACAATCACAAGGAGAAAACAAATTGACTAGTGGTGCTGGGAGGAGCAGAGAGAGGATGTAGGGAGACAACAAACTCAGGGATAAAGGAACGACAAGATATCTAAAAATGATGGTGAGAAGACCTAGTGGGGTTTGATCAAGTGCAAGGTGTACAAGAGGAATTACTGAGAGCAGAGTGGAGGATGAGCATGATAGTAGGATGAGAGGAAGATGAAAGGAAATAGAGAAAAGAAGTAGGAAATAAAGCTACTTATAGAGGTATAGCTATAGGTGTGTGAATATATGTAAATATATTAATTTATAATGAAAGGGATACAGGCCAATGTACATATATTTATATGTTAAGTATTAAGATAGTAGATGGACATTGGGCCTCTACTCAAGGTCTCCATGTATACAAGAACACTTTGTTCTTATAAGCTGGCACTCTTTGATACTCATCTTCCCGACAAGATCACTAAAGACAAAATGGGTACATAAACAAATGTAGTGAAGAAAGTGGATGGTGCTCAGCTATTAAAATATATAGCATCTGAGATCTTAAAGGTTTGGGAAGCAGAAAAGCAAATAAGCCCACAAGGAAGAAGCACACCAACCTGTGTGATCAGAAGGCATTGACAGGATCGAGTATCAAAAGATTTTTAAAGAAGCACAACTATATTGATGTGAAAGATGGGCGTTGGAGTGGAGACCCAAAGCTCACCAAAAGACAATTGAACATCCCCCGCCATAAAGGTTACAGAAGGAACAATTCAATCAGTGTTCAGTATGGCACCATTTCTCTAGTTCCTATACGCTTCCTCCCTGCCCTTCCCCCTCACCCCCACTACCATGACTCAGTTCTACCTGACAATTCCAGCTAGACCAGAGTACACACATTGGTACAGATAACACTTGGAATTCAGAACAGAAACCCCCCTCAGGAGCAGTAGTGGGACTAGCAATATCATGAGGGTAGGGAGATTGTGGGGGCAGTGGGAGAGGAGGAGAAAGGCGGAATCCATCACAAGGTTAGATATAGAGCCCACCCCCAGCGGGGCAAATAGCAGAAATGTGGGTGAAGGGAGACAGCGGACAGTGTAAAACACAAAATAACAACAATATATAATTGATCAAGGATCCCCAAGGGTGGGAGGAGGGGAAAGGAGGGTTAAAAAGAGGAATTGACACCAAGGGTTCAAGTAGAAAGAAAATGTTTTGAAAATGTTGATGGCAATATATGTACATGTGTGCATAATACAATTGATGGATGGATTTCCATAAGACTTGTAAGAGCCCCCAATAAAATGATAGCTTTCTATTTTTTTTTATTTATTTATTTTAGGCATCACTGCCCTGGTGGTGGGAGTAGGAGGCCCAGCCTTTGCTCCTGTGAGCAGGAATTGAACCTCCATCCCAGTGGGCTGCAGTCCCGCGCACAACCACTATGCCACCGGGGCTCAGCCAAATGGTAACTTTTTAAAATGGAGAAAAGAGTGATGTGAAGGATTTAATCTGGCTTGTATCCGCAATGAATGCTTATAGAAGCAGCAGTCAAGCGATCAAAATACACAGTACATTGGGTCAATCCACTGCACAAAACCTCTCATAAGTGTTGAAACACAAGGATGTCACTTTGAGAACTAAGGTGTCCCTGACCCACGCCATGATATTTTCAATTGCCTCACGTACATATGGAAGTTGCACACTGAATAAGGAAGACTGAAGAAAATGTGATGCATTTGAATTGTGGTGCTAGCAGAGTATTGAAAGTACCATGGACTGCTTAAACGAATCTATTTGGGAAGAAATATGGTCAGAATGCACCTCGGAGGCAGGGAAGATGACACTAGGCATCATGTACTTTGGCTGTTGTATTAGGAGAGACAAGTCTCTGCAGAAGGACATCATGCTTGGCAAATTAGGGGTGCAGCAACAAAGAGAAAGGCTCTCAGCAGATGGATGGATCTTGTGACTGCAATCATGGGCTTGAACATGGAGACCGTTGTGAGCATGCTGTAGAACGGGACTGTGTTTTCATCAGAGGGTCGCTATAACAACCACACCAGAAAGCCTTCTCTTCTGCAAAACAATGGGTGGTTTTGAACTGCTGATCTTGTGGATAGCAGCTTACCAGGAAACCCATTATCCCACCAGGGCTCCTGCATAGAATAGTTTGTTAATACACTTTCTTCCAGCCCTGATGTCACGTTCATCATATAATCCAACTCCTCAGATTATTTTCTCTGCCTACAGATTGAATAAATATGGTGAAAAGATGCAAGTTTGACATACACCATTCCTGATTTTAAACCACAACACATACCCTTATTCTATTGAAACAGGTATCTTTTGGCCCATGTACGTGATACTTAAGTGTCCTGGAATCCTCATTCTTCATAATGATATCCATGGTTTGCTAAGAGCTACACACCTGAATGTCTTTGCATAATCAACACACACACATCAGTAAAAATCCAACTGATATCAGCCATGTTATCACTCATTTCCTCATCCTAGTCGGAATCTAGCTTGAATTTTTGATAGCTTCCTGTTGATATATTACTGTAATCATTTAAAATTATTTTCAGTAATTTTTTTCTTGAATGTGATATTAACAATATTGTTTGATGGTTTCCACATGATATTGGATCATCTTTCCTGGGCATTGGCACAAATATGGTTCTCTTCCAAATGGTGACACAGGTTAAAGAACTTTTCCAGTGCCACATCAGTTTGAAGGAACAATCCAATTTATCCTGGTACAGTCCCTCTGTGTATTTCTTCTGTATTCTTTTAATGCTTCCTGTATCAGTCAATATTTTGCCCATAGAATCCTTTAATATCGCAACTTAAGGTTTGAATTTATTCTCCTTTCTTTCAGCTTTGGTTTTCTGACTCCAATCCTTTATATATTTTATTTTATTATTTTATGCTTTTACCTTAGTAACTGGTATTTTATTGGTTGTTTTGAGGATCATTACAGAGAAATGATAAACAATTTGTACATAATTCTTTTGCTGTTGTTGTTCACAATCACACTGGTTGTATTTCTGGTGTTTGTGGTTGGAAGGAGGTGGTAGGGTGGGCAGTTTGATCAGGCTGCTGCCATAGGCTGAGGATGTCCTCAGAAACTGACTTAGCTCAGTATCCACAGCCAAGGAAAGACTCCCAATCTCCAGTCTGCGCTGGATCTTCAGCTAGCAGCCACGTTCTCTTATTTTCTGATATAACAGTGGGGGCACAGAACAGGTGATTCTACTCTGGCCCCATCTTCCTGGAACTCCCCTGCACATTTTATTAAAATGCTTACTTTATCTTCTTGAGTTTTATGATCAGCCATTTTACATCATCATTTCTTCCACTAGCTTTAGTTTCTTTTCATTTAAAAGTAAATTTCAGAGTTTCTTCTGTCATCTACATTGGTCTTTTTTTTAATTTTCCATCATTTTAATGACCTCTTGTTTTCTTCATATTTTATATTTTATATATCATCCTACAGCTTGACGAGTCTAGACCTTTTGTGTTTGTTACACATGGTTACACAATTCCATGTAAACTTGATAACTAGAGTGAAGGGGTGGAGTTTAGCTGTCAATCAGGTCCTAGCCTGATTGTCCTCCTGCTGGGAGGGACCTTTCGTGTGGATTCTGAGAACTTCATCTCTTCTTCGGAGGTGGGAAGAAGAAGAGGTGTCTCTCTGCTACACAGTCCTGTTGACAAACCACATGGAACCACATCACTGGTAACCAGAGCCCTGGGCACGCTTCTACCACCACTAGACCCACAGGACTTTCCACCCACCAGCCTGTGGTCTTCCTGCATTCAGCATCATTGCTTGTGCTGTGTGAGTCTGAAGAGGAACTCATGGGCTAATATTGGACTTATGGGCTAGTATCAAACTTATGGGTTTGATGTGGACTGAGCTGGGATGTTTTCTTAATATATAATTATTTTTTGAGATAAAACTTTCTCTTACACATATAGGAATGTCGCTGGATTGGTTTATTTAGTCAACCTGGTCTAACACAGTATACAATAATATATCAAACCTGTTCTTTCAATATTCTTTAGTCTCAAATGGGTTATACGCAAGGTTATGTTTTGTCTCTGTGGACTGTTTCATTTTCTTCAGTTTACACTAGAATGTGCATGTGAGTAATTGATGATTTGTTCAACAGTTAGCCCCTGTTCTTGTTTTGGCAGATGATATTGAGCTTCTCCTTCGTATCGTCTCACAAAGGTAATCCACTTGATTTCTGTGCTTTCTGTTTGATGAAGTCCACGTATATTATGTCATTGAAAAAAGTATTTGCGATGAAAAGCCATTGGTTTTGCAAGTTTATCTTGCTATCTCTGGTGTACTTATCACCAAGGCCTTATTTTTCAACTAATGGTCTTTCTTCTACAAAGAAAATCATTTAAATGACTATTGAAATTTATATACCATCCACAAATGCCAAAGATAATGGAATTGAAAAATGTTACCGACTTCTGAAGTTTAAAATGTATCAAATATTTCATTAAGATGTCTTGCTAAATATGATTAAAATGTGAAATTTGGAAATAAAGAAGGATCATTAGTTGGAACATATGACCTTGTTGATAGACACTGGAGATTGAATGATAGAGTCTTGTAAGAAGTAAACTTAGTCATTGCAAATACCTTTTCTCTTGCTCAATGACATTCAAAAGAATAAAACTGACCATATCTCTGAAAATAGATGATAGAGCAGTTCAGCACCATCGGTCAGGTCAAGGCCAGGGATTGACTATGTAACAGACCACTTGTGGTGGTCATGTGCTTATGTCAATTTCATGATTGAGATGTAGGGGCGGAATCTAGCCTGTTAGTCTGGAGATAGTCATTGAGTAGCCAATGAGGTCTCTGTGTGGGTATGGCTTTCTCCTGAGAATTCTGGGAAATCTCCCAACATTTCCCTTGTGGAGATGAGAGGCCATCTCCCCAGTTGTTTGGGGTTAGTCTCCAAGACAACGAACTATGGATAAGACAAGATGGCAGTGTCCCAGGAGCTGGAAGAGTCGGAGGAGAAGCCACATGGCCTTACCCTGATGGAGTCAGACCTCTGAAGCTGGAGAAACCACGTGGAGACCCCTGCCAGCACTGAATTGCTTCTACCACCACTGGATGCTATTGATGGACCCTGAGCCCTGGAAGCAAGGAGCCATGAGGAGACCCCTGCCAGCGCCGGGATTCTGCACTCACTGACCTGTGACTTCGTGAGTTGGAAGGAGACTTTATAGTCTGATGTAGGGCATATGGACTAATATCGGACTTATGACTTTGAACTGGACTGGGTTGGGATGCTTTCTCAATGTTCCATTCCTTTTGTATATAAACCTTACCTTTATATCCATATGCGTTTCTGTGAATTTGTTTCTCTAGTCTACCTGGACTAACACACCACTCATGTAAATGTTCCTTTCATAAAGCCTACAATTAATATGCAAATTCAAATTGAAGCTGAATAAAATTAAAACGACCTCAAAAAAACAACTTATTATTTGAATTTAGAGATCATATCAAGAATATATTTGACACATTGAAAAATAATGACTGAAATCCAAGAGAGTTGTGGGATGACATCAAGTATATCATATATGAAGAAAACAAAAGATCATATAAAAGACAGGAAGGAAAACCCCAAAATGACTATCAGAGCAATTGATGATTGCTCCTAAACACAGAGTAGTTCAAGGATATGAAAATAAATAAGCACAAAAATAAAGTTGAGTTCTCTCAAGTTGAAAGAACTTAATTACAAAATTCAAGCCTTGAATGGAAATATTGAAGAAGTCTATGGACAACATGTTCAATGACACAGGAAACTTTAAAAGAAGATAAAAAGAGCTGGGGGGTTAAGAGGAGCATATACCAAGAATTCAATAGTAAGTAACTGTCTAGAAAAGAATGATGGCAACATATGTACAAATATACTTGATAAAAGTGATGTATGGATTGTAATAAGAATTGTAAGCGTCCTCAATAAAATGAGCAAAAAAAAAATACACAGTTCCTGTACCAAAAGAATTGGTTGACATTCAATCATTTTAGGAAGTAGCAAATGGCCAAGAACCAATAGTATGGAAGGAATAAATGCAAGCATACCGAAGACATTGACAAACAAAGGGATCTAGGAACAGATGGAATACCATTAGAAAGGTTTATCAAAATGAGTGCAGAGCTAGAAGCACTCAGTCATCTATACCAAGAAATTTGGAAGACAGCTACCTAGCTAAGCAACTAGAAAAGGTTCATGTTTTTGCCCATTCCAAAGAAAGATGATCCCACAGAATGTAGAAATTACTGGGAGTGTTAGCCTGGGCTGACTAGAGAAAAAAAATCCAGAGACACTCATATGTGTATAAAATAAAGATTTATATAGAGAGCATTTGTATATTAAGAAAACATCCCATCCCAAATCAAGTCCATAAGTCCGATATTAGCCCATATGTCTAATACTAGTCCATGATTTCTTCTACAGACTCACATAGCACACACAATGATACAGAAAGCTGGAATATAACAGGTCCGTGGGTGAGAAGTCTTATAGAAGCATTCCAGTGCTGGTATGCATTTTCACATGACTCTTCCGGTCCCAGGGCTCTGGCTTCATCATTGTAGCTCCATATGGCTTGTTAACAAGACTGTCTCCCAGAAAGCATGTGTGTCTGGCCTCCAGGGAAGAAGACGGGGGCTCCCAGAATCCTCAGGAGAAGGCCACGCTCACAGAGATGCCTCACTGGCTATGACCTGATTGACAGGCTATACCCCTTCACAAGTTGACAGATTACATTAACTACCACATTGGATACTTACTACTTTTAATATCACAAGGAAGTAAAACTTTGCTGAACATAATTTTTAAATGGTTTCAGCAGTACATTGATAGGGAGATGCTAGAAATTCAAAATGGACACAAGAAGAGGATATCAATCAATGACTACCTTTGCTGATATCAGATAGGGCTTGGTTAAAAGCATCAAATACCACAAAAAAAAAGTTCACTTGTATTTTATTGACGATGCAGATGCATTTAACTGTGTGAATCACAAAGTTATGAATAACACTGTGAAGAATGGGGATTCCAATACACTTAAATGTGCTCAAGCAAAATCTGTACATAAACTGACACTCATTAGAACAAAACAAGAGAATACTCTGTGGATTTAAAATAAAAAAAAGTATGTCAGGGTTGGACCCTTTCACCATACAGATTCAATCTGTATGCTGAGCATATCTAAGAATTATAAGATTGTAAGGAGAAGAAGGTGGCATCAGAATTAAAGGAAGACTTATTAACCATGGGCTCAAACATAAGAATGTTTGTCAGCATGGTGCCAGGCTGGAAGTGTTTCATTCTGTTGTACAAATGGTCACTATGAGTTAGAATTGACTTGATGACACCCAACAATAAGGACGACCTAGGGGTAGGGTGCAAAGTAATGAACTGCATTGTGATTTTCAGCTCAAGTATCTTTCAACATTTATATGAGAATATATTACTTAAGATAAACACCATGTCTGGCTTTAACCTTCTAATTCTGATGATGTGGCAAATAGAATTTGATACAAATTGAATGGTTGATAAGAATTAGATAGAAAAGTTACCAAACTGAAGCTCTAAGTCTGCCAGGCTATTATTTAGTCTTGTGACTTGCTTTCTCCATGGTCTATCCAATGCCTTCTTAGTAGTCTAGTTCCTGAAATGAATCCACCTCCTCCATTGTGTTCCTGTGTCCAGACCTTAAACTCTGGTCACAATTATTAACACTAATTGGTAGGCTCAGCAGAGAGACCGAGGGTTGAATGGGGACCAAGAACAAAAGTAGGTTCTCTTCTTAGAACTGTGTGAATAAAAAGGGTGGGAAAGGTCAGCATGCTGCTTCCTGCGCTGAATCCACTGTGGAAGAAAGGACTTCATTCTGGCACATCTCCTGGCAAAAACCGTTTAAAAGAAATCTCACTAAGCAAAATCTTCTCTTTGGGTTTTGCAGATTATATTGGGTTTTGTATAGAAGTGCACACACAAAAGAAACCAATCTACCCCATACCTTCTGACCAAAAGGAGATTGTAGACAGTGGACTCGATGCTCTTATTTTTCCCTGAGGAGCTCCAGTCCTGTGATGATCCTTGCTGCGGGATTCCTCTGAGCTGAGCTTTTACTGGGCCTACGCAGTGACTCACCCTAGGGTCATGTCCCAGGCCAGGCATTCTGTGTCTACTGGACCCAAACAAACAAACAAAAACAAGCTAACAACAGCAATAATAACAAAAAGAACAGACAGAGCAAGAGCAGGGCACTTCAAATCTCATTCTATGGAAGGAGGCTTTTGACTGCTGCATGTAAGAAAGAGAATATATAACTGCCCTTTAGTAGTGCCAGAGAAATTATGGCATGAATAAATTCGGCCACAGAAATGAGAGAAACTGTGGAAGTCTATTTTGCCTTTTGGCCAGTAGGAATCCATGGTATAACTCTAGATGAAATTGAAAAAGCAAGTCTTAAATGTTTTGAAGAGTCCCCCTTTAAATAGCACCCCAAAACTCACGACCCATCAGGTCAGTGTCCACACATTGCAACCCTACAGGGCAGGCAGAAGTGCCCTTGTGACTTCCCGAGGCTGTAACCCTTTATGTGGGTAGGAAACGTCCTCCTTCTCCTGAGGAGTAAAGCTGGTGGTTTGAAATTGCTGACTTTGCAGTCAGCAGCCCAATCCATAGCCACTAAACCTCCTATAAATCTTTTGATCAGGACTCCTCAAACTATGGCCTGCGGGCCAAATGTGGCCCTCTGAGGACATTTATCCGGCCCACCTGGTGTTTTTGCCACCCCTGCTGCCCTGCTCGCCTGCTTGACAGCTGACTCATCCCGGGCCAGCAGTGAATTTGTTCATTGTTTGTTTGTCTTTTTAACTATAGTCCAGCCCTCCAACGGTCTGAGGGACAGGGAACTTGCCCCCTGTTTAAAAAGTTTGAGGACCCCTGCATGATCATAGTTAACTTCCAAATTTGGAAAACTGGAATTGTGAATTTTTCTGAATAAAAATGGAAAATGTTTTGTCCCTGTCAAGGAGTGTACTAGTCATTAAAAATTGGTAATGGAAATTATGATATTATACCTTAAGAGGGGGAAAAGGTTGTTTAATCAAAAAACCTGATCAAGTTACATGTTCATGAAACTCAATCATAATGGTTAGATAACACAGAAAACGTCCTATCTGTGAGTAGAAACTCTTCACTTGATCATGATTTTAGAAATCAAGTTATCAAACACTTGCAATGGGCCAACCGGATCCAGAGGTCTAGTAAGTGTTGGGGTACACATGAATAAGACAAAAGGTTGAATGCACACTCAACCATTTTTGATGTTGAAATGGAATTTTGCAGGGATAATCATATAAACATAAAAACAATTGCCAACATTTCCCCATATACTCAAAATCCATTTTCCTTTGTAATCTATTTGGCTGCTCGTTCTCTTTTTAAATTTTTTTTATTGTTGTTGAGCATATACACAGCAAAACACCACTTCAACCATTCTACACATACAATCCAGTGACACTGATGGCGTTGTTTGAGTTGTACGACAAATGTCATTCTTCTTTTCTGAGTTGTCTGGGTGCTCTGTGTTTATCACTGGGAAGGTATAAGAATAGTCTGGGGAGGACCTGACATCCTGTGACATCACAAGAGGAAAAGAAACGCAAACTCAGTATCAGCCCAAGCATAATTTCGATGAGACAAAGTGCCTCCAAACTTTAACCTTCTATACCAATTCTGATATCAACCATCCCACCCCTCTAGCTCCTCTGCTGGGTTTGCTCACACATTGCAGTGGTGATACAGAACGTATGCAAAATGATGACGTTTATTAAGGAAGCTGACAAGTTGCAATTCAGGATCAGAAATGGTCAGGACACAGTTCTCTCAGGAAGGGCAACCTCTTCTCAGCGTGCCTTTCTCTGGGCACACCTTTCTCTGGTTCTCAGGCGCTTAGCTGAGGGATTCCCTAGTCTTTGCTCTCCTTGGGAGTACTTACACTGCTCTTTTAGTATTGCTGGTAAAACACCCAAAGGGCATGCTGCTTTGCCAAAAATCTTGGCCTGCCAGTGCTTAGCTCTAGCTCCATGAGTCTGCAAACTTACCTCCCCCATAAAGTGCCAA
>PVJH01033930.1:0-20971 GCA_004026705.1 Nesogale talazaci | reverse complement strand
ATTGACCGAATGCAATGCACCTTTGGATCTCTTGACCGCTGCTGCCATGAGCATTGCTGGGGGGATTCAAGCAAGACCCCATCCTTGACCACTTCAAGCTTTCCTCCATTTATCATGATGTTACCCAATGGTCCGGTTGTGAGGATTCGTGTCTCCTCTACAGTGAGTCGTAATCCACATCCTTGTTCTTCATCAGTAAGTGCTTTCATTCCTCCTTACCTTCAGCAAGCAAGGTCCTGTCTTCTGAATAGAGCAGGTCGTTCATAAGCCTCCCCCCGGCCCTGACGCTGTACTCTGCTTTCTCCTCTGCGTTTCCTGTTTCCATTTCTCTTCTTTTTCTAAACCTCTCAGTGATGTAGTTGTTGAATCGAACACGGTTGATGATTTCTGCTTTATTTGTCGATGTTTATTGATCTTGCTTGGGACAGTCCGCAGGCGTAGGGATTTGTGTCTGGTTTGGTTGGCTGTACAGTCTCTAGGGCCTAGAACTGGCCCTGAATGACTGAGAGCCACCACATTCTTCCCCTGCCTGGTGGTTTCTGGGGTAGACGTTCTCAGGCACTCACATGCAAAGGCAGGACTCGGCTTCCTGTATGGGCACAATGCTGCCCTCCGCCTCCCTCCACAGCTGCTCAGCCAGCTCTCTCTGCCCACTCACAGGCTACCTACCGGTCCTACAGGTTGTAGGGCTGGCAGCATGGGGGAAATTGGTCTTACAAAGGTCTAGGCAGAGGGAGGCAAGTTGGGATCTGAACATGGGGAAGTCTTTAGAGTAAATGAACACTCTCAGGGTTGCTTCCATTTTAAGGAAGCCATGGTTCAGAACGGTAATTTCAGAATCAATCCCGTTTTTAGAAAACTAATTACAGACATTAAAGACTCTTTCCATCAACCACTACAAAGGATGTATATTCTGAAGAAAATGAGAAATGCTTCCCTGCTTTAAAGACAAAGAGGCAGAAGACAGACTTGGGTTAATGGGCTGGTGGTAGCTGTTTTGTGATCAGTCTCCCATTCCGAGAGAGAATTCTGTGGATTACAGAGTCCCATGTTGGTCAAGCTTCAACAAAGGAAGAACGCATTTTGGGAACGCCTCAAAGATTAGTATCTATAATTTTCATTGTTTATGAGCATGATACAGATGGCAGGAAATAAAGCCAATGCCAAAAAAGAAAAAAAGAAAACCACTCAACACAGACTTACTTTCTTCAGGTAGCTAACCCATTATTAGTTTGGGGGTTTGGTATCTTAAGTTCAAAGCATTTTGCTCTAAATGATGCATGTCATAAAAACAGCCCAGTAGCTGGGCTGTTTACATGGATGTTTACATGGATGTAAGTTATGTGTGTAAAAGGAGCCCTGGTGGTGGAGTGGTTAAATGCCCCAATGCGGTCTGAGAAGTTGACTGAGAGGTTCATAGTTTGAACACACTCAGCAGGAGAAAGACCTGGTAGCCTGTTTCCATAACAGTTTCAGCCAAGAAGCAACACCCCTCCTGCCCCTGCTCCCACTGTCCACAGTGTTGTTTGTATTCCTCACCACTGCCACACTGCTGACACTTCAAGTCTCCTTTGTCTTCCCCTATCACCTTCCAAGAAGACTTGTAGAAGGAACATAAATAAGTTCTTCTTCTTCCTCTAAGGGCTGGGCTCCTGACTATGTAGGGAAAGAATTTCAGATACTGGGCACAAAAAATATATCTTAGTTGTTATGCCCGGAGTGGACTTCTCCTTCCTAGTGGGCAGAACTTTGTTGAGGAAGCCAGTGTAGACCACAGGATGATTTTTGTTGCTGTTGGTATTCTGTGTTTTTCTTATGAGTCAACAAAGCTCATGAGTCTAAAAAAAAATTCCCAGCAGTTTAATTCACAAGTAATTTACATATCATATAATTCAATAGTTCCATCATTCAGTTATATCATGGAGACTTGTACAATCACCGCCACATCAAGTTTAGAACATTCCCCCTTCTCCATGGTTAAATTGCCTTTAAGATGATTCACTGAGACTTTTCTTAAGATCCCGAAGTAACATAATTTTTAATTTTGAGAACTAAATTGAAATGATTTCCACTGGTGTTCCCAATGTCCACATCCCTGAACACACACACACACACACACACACACACACACACACCAACATTAACAATACAAAAATCCCACTGGGGTAGAGGTATGCTGAAACCTGCAAGGTAAAGAAGAAACTGGGATCTCTCACAATTTGAGGTGCAACATGCTTTATAATGCAAAAGAAAGTAATTTCTTAATAAAGAAAAAATCCAATAAATGGAAGAGAACTTGGCCCTTCTGGGTGGCTCCCAGTACTAGGAGCGGGGCTGTGGAGGTTCAGTGGTGGCTCCCCTGACCTCCATGCTGGAGACCTGGGCCTGGTTCCTGGCCAGTGCCCCTCATGCCCAGCCACTGCCCTCTGTCATTGGAGGCTTGGGTGTTCTATGATGGTTTCAGCAGAGCTTCCAGACTAAGACAGACTAGGAAGGAAGTCCTGACGTCTACTTTAGGAAATTAGCCAATGAAAACCTATGGTCCCAGCCCATTGTGCATGGGGTTATCCATGTCCTACTGGATGACAGCTATCCATGGCGAGTCCTCGTTGTTGTCCTCATCGTCAGATGTCATCAAGTCAGTTCCAACTCAGCACCCTGATGTACATCAGAATGAAACACTACCCAGCCCGACGCTATTCTCACAATTGTTCATAAGTTTGCACCCATGAAGGCAGCCACGGTGTCGAGCTGTCTTGTCCAAGGTGTTCATCTTTTTCACTACCCTGCTGTTTTGCCAAGCATCATGTCCTTCCCCGGGGACTGGTCTCTCTGGACAGTTTGTCCAAAGGACATGATGCCATCCACGTCTCTGAAGGAGCAGCCTGGCTGCACTTCTTCCAAGACAGACTGGTTTGTTCTTCTCGCAGTCCACGGTACTTCGAACATTCTCCACCAGCACCATCACTCAAATGCGCCAATTCCTCTTTGCTCTTACTTATCCAAATTGTTGTTAGTTATAGTCTCTTTCCACTCATGGTGAATTCATGGTTGCAGAGTAGAACACCTTGAGGAGGCAGATCCCCTGGCCTGCCGTTGGGGTTTATGTGCACGTAACTACTTGTACCCCTTAGGAACTCCAGTGGTGGGGTTCTTCCAGGAAACACGACCCTTGCCCTCCTACAGGCATGCTCTGCTCAAAGTGGTGGTATCAGAGGGATCATCCGTCTGGTGAGGTAACACAGTAGTATCCTAAAGATGGAGAACCAGATCAAAAGAATTAAGTAGTTTCCCTAGACTCCCAAGCTAGTCCAAGCCAGAACCAAGATTCGAACCTGCTCCTGACTGACTATGGAGCCCTGGTGGTGTCATGGTTACGGGTTGGGCTGCTAACCACAAGGTCAGTCGTTCAAAACCACCAGTCCTCTGTGCGAGAAAGACAAGGCTTTCTAGTCCCAGACAGAGTGACACTTGTGGAAACCCACAGGGGCACTCCTACCCTGCCCGACAGGGTCACAGTGAATCAGCACTGACTCCATAGCAGGGACGGTGTTTCCCACTCCCTGCTGGCCTCCAGGGTTGGGCATCTCACATGTTTCTTGAATCTTGCATTACTCTGCCCCGAGTAAAATCACTTGAAGGTCACTTAATACGCCCAGTGAATAGTCACATAGCCCAGTGAATACAGCAAATATTTTATTTCCGTACTCTGCTTGGAATGCCTTGTCCTGTAATCCCGCTTCGAAAGTCTGCCATTTGAAGGACCCACGCAAGCGCCACGTTGCGTATGAAGCCAGCGTAAGGCCCTTCCGTGAGTAGATTGCTGCTTCTGCTGGTTTCTGCTGACCCACTCTGTCTGATATTGAGTAGATTGCTGCTTCTGCTGGTTTCTGGTGACCCACTCTGTCTGATATTCCATCTTTGGTGAGGAGCTCTTCAAAGACGGAGACTGAGCCTGTCATCTTTGGATCCCCGTCACTGCCACAACAGTGTCGGGCGCTCCAGAGCTCTGTCCATATGGTTTACAGAAGAGCTTGCTTGCCATATGCCATAGTTTCCCAGCGCTGAGCAGAAAAACCACAAGTGGGTGGCTGTCAGGAACAGAAGTATATTTTCACCCAGGACTGGCCCTGAGGGAAAGCTCTCTGTGTGGGCTCTGAGGGAAGCCTCTGTAGCCCCCGCACTCCCTGGCTCCATTGTGGGGTTCACATGCCATGCCCCCCACCCTTGCCACCTCCCTCTGTGCTCTCTGTTCCTTTCACCCCAGTGGTGAGGAGGCTTAGGACACGCCCAACACTGATGTGGCCTCATTCACACTAACAAAGAAGACCCTGTTCCCAGACAGGAGTGCAGTCGCAGGTATGTATGAAGAACACAATTTTGAGGGGGAGAGGGGGTGGCCATCATTCACTCCAATAATGCCCAAATTATATGCATATTGGACCTGTCTTCCAGATGTTCATCTCTCTCGTGACCCTACCCCAGCCCGCAGCCAGGGTGTTGATTGTGACACACAGCAACCCCACTTAAACTTCTGAGACGGAAAATCTGTATGGAAGCAGGCAGCCTCGTCTTCTTTGCAAGGAGTGGCTGATGGTCTTGACGACTGGCCTTCTTGTTAGCCACTCAATAATGTGTGTCCCACAGTGCTACCAGGCAGGGTAGATCTGTACCTGAGGCTTGGGGCTGGGGGTCAGGTGTGTTGGGGAGGAGTAGGGGGCTAGAGAATTCTGCTGTGGGGCTCAGCAGAACGCATCTTTCTGTAATCTGTCAACAAGTTTCTAGCTGCTTCCCTAAGTTAATGTTTTCTATCAATAGCAGAGAAGCCCTTTGAAAAGGCTGTACAGCCCATCTTCACTGTCACTAAGTGCATCCAATAGGCGTTTCAATGTTTCATAAGTGCTTGGACACATTGCTCTCTCTCTGTTTTCTTTCTGTTCAGGGATCATGAGTGTTTATGAGTGAGAGGTTAGGCCCTGGTTTTGTCCTTCCATGAAGAATGGTGGGCCAGGTGCCAGGTAAATCAAAAGCAACATCTGAGAAAAATTCATGTACCTCCCCCCTCCCCCCTCCCCATGTCTTTCACGGTTTATTAAAAGCAACAGCTGGCATTTAATTAATCATGATAGGGCAAGAGTGAGCGCCCAGCAGCGCCCAGTCGGACGCATGACCTGAAGGCCATAAATAACAAGAACAGAGTTCCTCGTGTGCATGTCATCCTCCCTGAGGCGATTATTCGGGTGTCCCTGGTCTTGGCGGATCCAGACCAAATGAGCACAGTTCCTGCCCCTAGTCCAGGAGCACTTGTGCCTCAGAGCAGCTAGATACAAATTCGGGCCGTTTGGGTGCCGCCGTGGAACCGGACACCGCCCAGTGTGCAGGTGCACTGCTGGGTGTCCTCGCGTTTCTCACGTTTCTAAAAACTTGTTTTACGGGGCTGAGCCCCGGTGGCGTAGTGGTTGTGTGCGGGACTGCGGCCCACTGGGTTGGAGGTTCAAGTCCAGCAGCGAGGCTGGGCCTCCTACTCCCACCACCAGATGGCAGTGAGGCCCCAAAAACAAAAAAAAAATTGTTTTACTGGGAAAATAGGGAAGAGGAATGGAAGACTCATTTATTCCGATGCAGTGGAAATTGGCATTACTGCAACGAGGGTCATAATTTCCTTCTTGGCAGCCTGCCCTAGCAGGACTGTTAGGACAGCTATTCCGTAACGGAAATCCTTGACTAATCAGAATTTCAAAGTACACTAATCGCCAGTCCCAAGTAATAGGATTATACCCGAATCGTCAATAGGTGAAGTATTTGGACTCCTTATCCCCCAGGGGTCCTCAAACTACGGCCCATGGGCCACATGCGGCCCGGCCTCTGGACCACCGGGTGTTTTTGCCGTTGTTGCTGTCCTGTTTAACAGTCAACTCATTCTGGGCCTGCAGTGAATTTGTTCATAGTTGGGGTTTTTTTTGGCATCACTGCCCTCTGGTGGTGGGAGTAGGAGGTCCAGCTTTTGCTCCTGTGGAGCCGCTGCTGGAATTGAACCTCCATTCCAGTGGGCCGCAGTCCCGCGCACAACTACTGTGCCACCGGGGCTCAGCCCTTAAAGCTGTTGTATTTTTTTATAAAACTATAGTGCAGCCCTCAAGTTGTCCTGAGGGACAGTCAACTGGCCCCCTGCTTAAAAAGTTTGAGGACTCCTGAAAGTGGGGCAGGCTTACTGCGTGGTGGCTACTAAGCAAAGGGGTTAGGAATTGGAATGTACCCAGAGGTGCCCCAGAGGAAAGGTCTGGTGAACCACTTCTGAAATAGCAGCCCTTGAAAGCCCATGGAGCCCCATTTTAGTGCCACCAGTCAGAATCGACTCAGTCATAGCTGGTTGGCATAGCTAGAATTGGAGACAGACCAAGGAGCTTAACAAATTGCGGACAGATCCAGAGTTTACTCGTGTTTATGGTTTAATGCAACAAAAAAACATCCATTTATGGTGTAATGCAAAAAACACGAACAGCCGAAAAATACCCAGACACTTGAATAAGTAAAAAAAAAAAAATCCTGTCTTTAAGATAGTTCTGTTGAAGGAAAAGGTCTCCTGGTGGGGCTTTGGAATAAGCATTGGATTTCCCACTACACGAAAAGGCGAGGTTGTCTGCCCCCGTGAAAAAATACGATTTTGACTGGACAGCCAAAACAAACAAACACGCAAACAAACAAACACGGTGAGCCCCATAGGAAAGGGTAGAAGTGTCCCTGTGGGTTTCTGAGACGGCAGCTCTTTTTGGGAGTAGAAAGCGCATCTTTCTTCACGACTTGGTGGCAATGGAGCTTATTGGAGAAAAAGGTTATCTCTTCCCGGGCAGGCGTCTGGCCTCATCTGGAAAGAAACGTCGAACTTCGAGTTCCTCCCAGACCGCTCACCAGTCGGCCGCTCTTGCTAATTCAAATCGCCAGGCAAGTCTCCTGCTTCTCCCGCTCACCATCCCTCTGTGCCCGGAAAGTTGCAGCATGACATGGGCAGCCACTGCCCGGCAACATGCGCCTGCTTCAGAGACGCTCACAGGATCGTGGACCCCGTCGTGTTTCATGCCGTCTTTAGGTGCAGGCGCTTTAATTTTGTCTATGTAATTGAGATGCATAGTCTTTGGGCCCTGCTGCTGGAACGCATTACCACATCCTGCCTAGCTAAGACAGCAGAAGTCTATTCTCTTGAAGTAGGGCCCTTCTGGGGGCTGGGGGGTGGGGTGGGGTATCGTCCCGTCTCTCCCTTCAGCCCTGGGGATCCAGGGAAGGGTACCGTTAGCTACAAGCCAGAGAGGCCAAACTGTTAATAGTACCCCTGTCTTCACATGCCTTCCTCAATAGCCTTTTCGCTCTCAGCAGGACGCTCTCCTTGCCCGCAGGGTCGGCCCCTGTCCACTCTGACCTCCTGCTCGTCCTCATCCTTAGCTCCTCAACTTCAGTTCTTCTGTAGAGACCCCGTGTCCAAATAGGATCCCATTCTGGAGTCCCGGTGGCTGTGGAGAGGGGGGAGGATGCATAATTCAACCCACTACAGAGAGTAAATGTGATTTTTAAAAAATATTTAACAGGTTTCGGGTAAGGATTCTAAATTTAACTGAGCCTGCTTTGGGTTACTATTTTAACATGGAATGTGTGAGTGTGTGTGTGTGTGGGGGGGGGGGGGCTGTAAAAAGGAAAGGGAGAGAAGAAAAGGTATTCTGAGCTCCTCACAGGACCCTTGAAAATACGTTCCCTGCTTGGAATGGAGAGGTGACACGGTATGTGTGGCAGCTGCTCCTACAGATACCCCCCCACCCCCGGGGGCTAACCTTTGCAGAAGTCCAGATAAGATCCTCTTCAGCAGAAGGAACTGGCTAGCCAGTGATGAGCTGACCTTTGTCCCCCTGCATCTGTTAGAAGGGCTTTGGGGCGAGGCAGGACAGAGACTGGTGACATATTGGGAGCCCCTTGGGTTGTAAGGAGGTGACACTGTTTGTCCCTGCATTCGGTGCATTATTCGCTTTATGGTTTGTGGAGTGTGGAAACCACATAGCCCTTGCCTCATTTGGTCCTTGACAGCCTGACTGACACGCTGGGCCTGACTGACCCCTTCCTGTCTGATGGTGTAGTCAGTGGGTCCTGTGCTGGCTGCGAAGCTCAGCAGGTCTCCACCAGAGGCTGCTAAGGAGGACAATGAGGTGTTCTGTTCCCACAAAGATCTACGGCCTCAGAAACCCACTGGGGCAGTGAGTTTATGGCGTTTTCTCCGGTCAGGGTCGGGAGGTTCTGAGAGGGAGGTGCTATGGCTAAGTAGGGCCAGAGCTAGACCGCAGGGCTGTGTTTTCTGATTCTGCAGCTCATGCTCATTTTTTGACTGGAACCTCACCGTGGGAGCTCAGGGATCCAGGGAAGGCCTGTCGCTGCTCCCAGGCCTCCCTGTGCCACACCCCGTGTTGCCTCTAGATGGTGCTGTTCTACTGATGCCCTTTCCTCCTCCTGCCCCTGGGGTCTGGAGCTTTTCCTGACGCCTGTACTGCTGGAAGGCTTGTCCTGCTGCACCCACTCCCGGTTCTCCACAGCTGTGTGTGTCCTCCCCCTTCTTTCTCCCTCCCATTTGACCAGAAACTCTGGTTCATGCGTCCAAAGTCCCCTCTGGTGGTCTTGCCCCCCCCCAGCTTAGACTCTGGGTCCTCTGAGTGGGCAGTGGGGCTCACAGTGGTAGCTTCCTACCTTCTGTGCTGGAGGCCCAGGCGCCATCCTGAACCATTGAGCCACTGTGGTGTTGAACAGTTTTCAGCAGTGCCTCCAGATGAAGACAGACTTGGAAGAAAAGCCTGATGACCTATTTCAGGAACTAGGCAGTGGGAACCCCGTGGACCACACAGCCTGCCACTGCTCATGGAGGCAGGAAGCCATCCCTCCATCGTGCATGGGGTCACCAGGGCCCGGGCCGGCTCCGGGGCAGCAAGGAGAGGCCGATGATGCTAGAACTCCTGACCAAAGTCCGTGCACAGGTTATGGCTATCCTGCCCTGATTCTGCAGGAAAGGTGCTTGCTTTTTTCTTGGGATCGGGCGTTTACTCTCTGCTGTGTTACACAGGGGATCCTGGCTTGTCAGGTTCGCATCTGGTGGCCTCGCGTGGCGACTTGCTGGGCTGCTAACCTCAAGGGCAGCAGTTCAAAACCACTAGCCTCTCCGGGAGAGAGAGACGAGGCTTTCTACCCCCCTAAAGAATTATAGTCGTGGAAACCCAGCGGGGCAGTTCTCCTCTGACCTGCAGGGGCACTATAAGTCAGCACTGACCTGATGACAGTTTGAGTTTTTTGAGTCTGCTCAGCACCACCAGGCACTGATAGTACGTGCATTTTTCTAGAGTCCTATAAAATAGCAGGTAGACAGGCTGAGAATGTTCCGAAAGTTTCCCTTGTTGCTTTCTCACAGAGGAAGAACGGAATGATTGAAATACTTATGTAAGTGACTGCACTGAGAGCCTTCCTTGCCAGTAGGGAGGAACTTGAGCTAAGTTAATTCCCCTTGCTGCCCAGGAGTAACTCATTCGCATCGTTGAACTCTGGAAGGCAAGGGGCTCCCTCAACCAGGTGCTCACTGCAATTCCACTTGAGACGGCTCAGTCAGAAGCCCCAGGGCCCACGGGAGAAAGGCACCCGTCCACCTCATGGAGTGAGCGCACACAGATGCTTGCCTGCCAATGTTCCCCGGAGCACGACCCACAAGAGCAAAGAGTGGAGAACCACCCAGGTGCCCCTCAGCAGATGGCACAGATAAGCAACATCGGGTCTATGCATTTATCAGACTATTCAACCTCTTACTGCTGAGCCCATTTGGTTGTAGAACTTTTCCATAGGGTTTTCTTGGCCGTCATCTTGACGGGAGGAATCCTGGTGGCGCAGTGGGGAAAGCACTCAGCTGTCAATCAGAAGGTCAGTGGTTTGCTCTCACCAGCTGCTCCGTGGGAGAGAGAGGTGACAGTCCGCTTCTGGAGAGATGGGCAGCCTTAGAAATCCTCTGGGTGGCTGTTCTACTCTCTCCGACCAATCTTCTGCAGAGCTCTCGGGTGAGTTCAGTCGACCCACATTATGCTAGCTGTTCATCCGAAACTGCTCGGACCCCCCAGATGCCAGAGGAATGTTACTCAGCCACAAAGAGAAGGGGGATTCTGATACCCACTTGAGGTTTCTGGGGTGGTTCCCCTCGGTTCTTGCTTATCCATGCTGAAAGAATTCACGAGGCAGAGGCCAAGTCACTTCTATGAGGGAAAGGGAAGATTTAGGCAATATAGTCTCAAAATGTACATGCTCTTCCTGGGAAGCATGCAGGCTGTGTGGGGACCACGCAAGACGACCACTTAAGGGGAGTGTGAAAATCCCTGTGAAAAGGCTCAAGTAGAAAGCAAATGCTTGGAGAATGATGATGGCAACCAATGTACAAATGTGCTTGACACAATGGATGGATGGATGGATGGATGGTGATAAGAGTTGTACGGGCCCTCAATAAAACGATTTTTTGAAAAGAAAAGAAAACACTGGAACAGGAGTGCGAAACCACTAGTGTGGAACCAAGAGCAGGAAATCCCCAGAGGCCAAGAGAAGTGGTTGAGGGTATTGGCCGACCTGATTGGCTGAGTTTAGGCGTACCCGTGCCATGTCATGTTGCTGGTGCCTAGCCTTTGTGCCAAGATTGAGACACACACACACACACACACACACACACACACACACCCTACCTGGCATTCTGGATTTTTCCATAGGTGTCTAATTAGTGTGCCTGATTTTTTTCCAACTCCTTTATAGTGGCATGGACAGCTAATTTTCATTAGTGTAGGCATTTCAAAGGTAGTCTAGCAACCTTTCATGACATAGCGACCTTGAAAACGTGGTGAGTGAAGTGCCTCAGGTACAAAAGACAAGTACTGTTTGACCTTCCTTTTATGATCCATCTTGGAGAGAGGAGCAGCCTTAGAAATCCTCTGGCGGTAAACGCATAGATAGGAAATAGATTTGTGGTTATTAGGAGTTAGGGGTGCAGAAAGCAGGGATTGAGGAGTTCTTTATTCTTCCTAGGTAGAGAGTTTCTGTTTAGGGGAAAGAAAAACTTGGAGGACTGAGCCCCGGGAGCGTAGTGGTTTAGTGCGGGACTGTGACTTACTGGCTTAGCAGTTCAAATCCAGCAGCAGCAAGTCTGGGCCTCCGACACCCATCAGAGGGCAGTGATGCCTTAAAAAGAAAAACAAACTTGGAAAATCGTGGTGGTTATACACTGTGAATGAAAGGAATGCCACTGAACTGTATGTACTTTTTGTTTTCTTTTTTTTGGGGGGGAAATCATTTTGCAACTCTTAACAATCCATACATCATTTATATCAAGCATATTTGTACATAGGCTGTCATCGCAATTTTCAAAACATTTTCTTTCTACTTAAGCACTTGGTATCAGCCCCCCCTTTTTTTAAAATTAAAATCATTTTATTGGGGGCTCTTATAAAACTTATCACCATCCATCCATTCAAGGCCATTTGTACATTTGTTGCCATCATCATTCTCAGAACAGTTGCTTCCTAAAGCAAAAAAGGGACAAATTTGTTATGCAGATTTTACCGTATACACACAGAAGAACTATAAAGGAAAAGGCAAGCCTGGCAGATGTGGGGGCTTGGGACTCAGGCAGAAAGTAAATTGAGAGAGAAATTTATTTGGATCAATTGGAGAAATAAAAAAATGCCCTAGTTAAAAAATATTATATTGCTTTTGAGCAGAGAAATGACTAGTAAAATGTACTTAAGGGGGGAAAACCAAGTACACGGGGAGCTGTTTTCAAACAATATTGCTGGGTGTAGTCGTTTCCTGGATATATGTTAAAAATACATCTTTATCCCCTCTCCCCGTCTTTACAAAATCAGCCTGAGGCCAGGGTGTGGGTGTGTAGGTTTTAGAGGCCCCCTGGGTGTTCTAGTGCGTGTGCACAGGTGCCTGTGACCGGTACTGTCCACACAAGGAAACATCAGGGAACAACGAAGGATGAGTGACAAGACAAAGCTGGGAAATTCAGCCTTGGAGATATCATTGTTTGTGCTGTAAAAATAACTTGGTGATCATTTTGAAATAGAGAATGGTTGGTGGTTACACAGCATGATGAGTATAACCAGGGTCACTGGACTGTATATGTGAAGAACACTTTGTTTGATATATTGATCTTATTCAAATAGAAAATTATAAGCAAAGAGAATATGATGATATTGGCCAGTATTTGATTTAATGGAATATCGTCAAGAAAATCTTGTTATTTTATGCCACCAATGACAGTTGACTTGGTCTTAAAGCAAAATGAGGATCCCCTGCTTGGTCTATGAACATCCTGTCTTTTCTCGTTGGCCTGGGGGCTCAGGACCCTTGTCCCAGGGACAGACATTCAGGTCACCTGGCAGAGCCTAGTTCACAGTGTTCTATTTTGGTGAGTAGTAACTGGTGTCTTACTAGCCCACGAGCAGCCACTAAGATGCAAACACCCGTGTGTGAGTTCACAGAGACCAGAGTCTGGCGAGGAAGGTGGGTTTGCTTTCAAAGTGTTAGGATACGGTTCTTATTTACTACAAGTTCTAACATTGCAAATGCTCTCTTTTCAGTGAGACATTTTTTTTTCTTTTTTGTCAGAATATCTTTTTATTTCCACAGAAGTTTGTTTGGCATAATTCACATATCATACAATTCAATAGCTCAATTGCAACAAGAAGTTTACAATCATCACCAAAATAAGTTTTTGGACATTTCTCTCATACTTGTACACTAAGTTATTATCTCTCCACAGTCCCTATCCCCTCCAATGCCCCAATCCTCCCAAGGAACAATTAATTCAGTGACTGTCTCTAGAGATGTACCTAGCCTGGATTTCTTCTTTTTTTTTAGGGGGGGTGGGTGGGCATCACTGTCCTCCGGTGGGAGTGGGTAGCCTGGATTTCATATACTAAAAAAAAAAAAAAAAAAAGCACTAAAGAAACAAAAACTGTCAACAAGAAACAACATAAAATATTCTAAACCAGAACAAATTGAAATGATCATAAGGGAGATAAAATATAGGATGATAAGCTTTACCTAATTGACATTTCATCAATTCCTAGAATTTGTTTTTGGCTTCAGTGCAGCTTAGACTTTCCCAGTCATTATTCCATAATCATATGCTACCTCTTGTGATAGCTGAACTTAGTCCAATTCTTATTGGTAAATCTCCTTTTGATATCTCCTTCATCATTCAAAGACTTTCCCATGGAATGTTTCCATAATGAAACATGAAGCTTAAAATGGTTCTTCAGTTTGAGCTGAACTCAGTGTGCTCTTCCCTTTTGGTATTCTATTCACGTTTATTCAGTTGCTTTTTGCAAAGCTTTTGTGAAACTCACCTCTCGCAAGTTAATAGCCATTAAGGATTTAAAAATCTCTGTTTGTGCACGGGACTGTGACCCACAAGGTTGACGGTTCAAATCCAGTAGCAGCTCTCCAGGAGCAAGGCTGGGCTTCCTACTCCCAACTTGGCAGTGATGCCACACACACACACACACACACACACACACAAATCTGTTTATTTCTAGGTAATAGTGAGATCCCGGGTGTAGTGCACACTCTTAGCATTAATCCCAGTTAGGTGTGGAATAGCTACAGCCCATCTGGTGCCTGTTGCCTCACCTGTAAAAAGGGTGGTAATGCCTTCTAGCATTGTAGTGAGAATTAAGAGAGAAACCAGATAGGCGAAAGATCCCAACCCCATGCCATGTACATGCTTGGTATATATAATGCTCTTATTCTTCTGAATTTAGGGCAGTGGTTCTCAACCCTCTTTATGCTGCAACCATTTAAAACACTTTCTTATGTGGTGGCGACCCCCCCCCAACCATAAAATTCTTTTCATTGCTACTTCATACCTGTAATTTTGCTACTGTTATGAAAGGGTCATTCAACCCACAAAGGGGTCGAGACCCACAGGTTGATAACCGCTGATTTAGGGAGTGACAAAAACATTGAAAGGCACTAGAAAATACACCTCTTGCTGTTCTGATTTTACGGCTATGGAGAAAAATTCTAATAATGGTTTGCCTGGACCAGTTATTTCTCACTGGCAGCCCGATTGCCCTGTGGGGCTGAAAACTTCTTTGGAGTGCAAGCAGTGGGGGTGGCGGTGACATCGTGTGCACTGTAGGTGGTTACACCTCGTTCCTGTCAGAAGCCCCAAGTTGAGGCAAGCAGACATTGCCCCTTCCCCTCTGTGGTATACAGTGGATCTAAAATGCCTCCAAGCATTGAAAGAAGGAATGAAAAAGACGGAAGTGCACAGGTAAGCACGTAGAGCTAATGGAACACTCCTGCACTGCCGGCCCAGGGTATAAATTGGTGCAGCTGCGTAGGGAGGCTAATGGCAGCATCTGCTCAGGCTTAAATATAGGCCTTCTTCCTAGGACCCAGCTTTTGTACTCCTAAGTGTGTTTGTTACAGAAACGTATCCATATATTTACCAATGGCATGGACTAGACTAATCATAGCAGCCCTCCTTATAATAGCTCCCAAATAAGAACTACCTAACGTGCACATCAACTGTAGAATGAACGAAGTGAGGTACATTTGAGCCACGGAATGGCTGATTTGCAGCTATGCATAACCATAACGGTGATGCCTATAGGATTGTTTATGGAAAAGGTCTTTTACGCTCTTAAACGTGAGGCGCTATGTCATTAGACACTCGTGACCTCGTTTCTGTCGGGTCCTCAGTGACCCAGGACATGTGTTATGAAGTACTGGGACTTTAAACTCTGTCCTTTTGAAGGACACGGCATATTTCATTAGCCACACCAGAAGGGTTCCTTGGGGAAAACCCCACTAAACAAACTGGGCTTCACCTCAAACTCACCTGCAGCAGATTGAAGGAATGGACACACTCCCTTGGACATAAGACTGAAATGCTTGAGTTGAAATGCTATTCAAGGTGATGGAATTGGTGGTCATTAGACTTTGGTTTAGATTTCTTGCTTTCAGACGGCCTGATGGATGGTGGCCCATGACTACCTTATATTTAGGATTTTTTTTTGTGGGGGGGCAATCACTTCTCTCCGGTGGTGGGAGTAGGAGGCCCAGCCCCACTGCTGGAATTGAACCTCCGTCCCAGTGGGCCGCAGTCCCGCGCACAACCCCTACGCCACCGGGGCTCAGCCCCTTATGTTTAGGATTTTAATGTCTTCCGTACTTTCTTGTGGTATCTGTTAATCAGGTAGGCATGGTTCTGCCTTGGTGAGTGAGTATGACTGGAAAGTATTGCTCCATCAGCAGCTCCCATGGTTTGTGTCACTAGTCTCCTGTCCCTGAAGAGTCTAATCCGTACAAGTCAACCCTACATATATTGCACTCTGAAGCCAGCGATGTCTGTATCATTTTCTTTCTCAACAGTGTTTGTACCCTTAGGGGCCTCAGTCGTGTGTAGTGGTTAAGAGCTGCAACCTGAAGGTCGGGTAGTTCGAAACCACCAGAAAGCTCGGTGGGAGAAAGGCAGGGTTGTCTGCATCGGTAAGGAGTTAGAGTCTCAGAAACTCACAGGGGCAGTTTTGTCCTGCCCTTGGGGTGGCCGTGAGTCGGAATCGACCCTGGCAGTGAGTGTGAGTGCCAGAGTCTGAGGACCAAACGTCCTCTTCCCCCCGACCCCCCAGTCTACATGGAGCATAGGTCAACAAACAATAGCTTCATATTTTTATTTAAAAATTTTTTTGGTACCAATGCTTTTCTTACATGCTGTTGTAAGGATAGTTTTCTGTGAGATTTTTTATTAAGTGAAATAGGAGACTTACTGTGGTTTGAAATACTGTGCCTATCGATCAGGTGAGGATGACCCAAGTCGGCCTCAAAATCATCTTTGCAATCTAAATTTCACCCCTAGAGGGTGATGTTGTACCGGAGGTTTAAACTTTTTGGTTTGAAGAAAGACCTAAAAATGGAGGCGTTTGGTGATTTATGTCAAAATCTCACTGTTATAATAAGTTATAGCCCTCTTAAATAGAAGTTAAGAATGTTTTAACTTACAGATGGTTCTCTTTTGTAAGCAACAATATTCAAGATATATCGCCTAATGGAATTTTCTTTTGGGAAGTTTGATAAAATACTGTCTTTTTCATCATCATTTTGTTGGGGGAGCACCTCCAGGTTAGAAAAGTGATCATTTAGGATGTATTGAAGAATTCTCTCCTTGGAAGAAAATTTAACAAGTCCGGAGCTTAATAAATACTCAGTCTCATATCATTGGTACGTAAGGCATTTAAAATTTGTCTTGTTTTGATTGCTTTTCATCTAGTTAAACTGTTGAAGGTTTATTGTATTCAAAGTAGTCTTCATAATCTGATACCAGAAGAGACAAATGAGGGTGGTATGTTTTAGGACTAACTGCAGGGTCAAATAGAATCCCTATCATTGTCATACATAGTGACAATTCCAATGCATGGTGACCCTGTGCCACACTATGCGCCACATAATTTTCAATGCGTGGTTTTTCAGGGGTCGATCACCCAGGTGCTGCCTAGAGGGCTCTAACCTCCAGCAGCAGAGGAGAAGTGCTTTGGCCTCCCCTTCCCTAGTGTTCCAAGTACTCGAAGGGAAGCATTTTCTTTAAAACAGATATCTGGAGAGTGAGTTTGATCATTTAACTGTGGTTACCCAGCTTTCTTTCAGGCCTTCTAAACTGTCAACAGGCTAACATGTAGGCATTTCATCTAGCAATTAGTCTGAAAGTTCAAGCTTTTTTTTTGCTATTGGCATTCCCTAGAGATGCTGAGAGCCAGGCATAATCACACTGACTGAACGCCGCGTCTCTGTTCTGGAGGGGAGGGACTTTGGAGTAAGTCCAGGCGAACTTGCCATTCTCTGCAGGAGCTTTCTCTGCCACTGTCGTTAGATGCCATTGAGTCTGTTCAGGCCCATAGCGACCTTATGCACAATTCTGTCGCCATCCTTACAGTGGCACGTAAGCCTGAGTCCGTATCTCGTTGAGAGACTTCCTCGTTTTCGCCGCCTCTTTACCAAGCATGGTGCCCTTCTCCAGACACCGGTCTTCCCCAACAACATGTCCAAAGCGCATGAGACAAAATCTTGCCATCCTAGTTTCTAAAGAGTTCCCTGGTCTTATGTCTCTGGTTCCGAAACTGACACTAACACAGGAGGTGATTACTAAACAGCAGGAAACAAGAGGATACACAGGCTTACACAGCTACTCACTGACTGATGAGCCTTCTCCCTGTAGATGTTCTGTTTAGGACAGATACCTCATCTTAAACATCTTTGAATCTTCCAAGGGTCTAAATGATCTTTGGAACTTTATAATCTTTAGTTGCTAAAATGAAATTACCAGCAGCGGCTCTCAGGAGCAGCGCTGGGTAGCTCCCACGACCACCAGAGGGCAGTGATGCCCAGAAAAAAAAAAAAGAAACTAAAAGGAGATAATATGGTGTTTAAAAGTAAAATATGGGAAAAATAAAAGTAAGATGTGTGTGATCCACTGCTTATGGCCTACCAGGGCATCTTTTCTCTCTCTGCACCTGATTTTTTAAAAGTGAAATATATTAGGAACATGCTCTTTGTAAGTAAGTGAGAAATGGAGAAAAACGCCAACCTTACCCATCATCCAAAGTTAGGCAATATTAAAACTTGGATATACTCATTGTTTTTCAGGCATGTTAATGTGTATATGCTCCCCCACAGTATATATGCATATTTTCAGAAATACACTTTAAAAATTGGTGCATAATTGATGCATACTTTATATCCTATTTTTATTCATGTTTCCAGTTAACATAGGTAGTACTATTGTTCATTTGAAAAATGGAAAATCACTTAGTTTACAAATGTTTTTAATTTAGTTGTAATCATTGTATTGGGAGTTCTAACATCCCATAGTTCAATCACTTCAAGCATAGTTCTTAAGTTTTTTAAAGTAATTATTTTTTTCAGTAAAAATAGAATACTTTCTGATTGTGTTTTCCACAAGTATAAGCGAAAATAATGTGTGGAGTTTTTAAAAATGTATTTCTTTGAATTGATGTGACTGAAAACTCATGGTCTTTGCACATTTAAAATATTTAGATTATGTGTTCCTTTTTCTTTTCATATTGTATTATGCTTTCTACATGCCTAGAATAGTTGTCCTTCATTTCCAATGATATATTCCAAACATATTGTTTTGTGTGTTTTGCCGTTTATTTTGGTTTTAGTGCTTTTTAGATGACAAAAACTTAAAATCTATGTATTCAAATTCTTCAATATTTTCCTTTTTGAATTTTTTGACTATAATTTTCCTGATTTAGAAAATGTTTTCCTAGTGTAAGTCCTTAGTCTAGACATCTATTCCTATTGTATTTCTAAAACTACGTCTTTAAAGCATTTAGAATGCATTTTGGTGTTCAGTGTCAGCTGAGGCTTTGTTCTGATTCTTTTCAAGCGTGTTATTGGGTGCTAGTACAACTCTTCCCACACTACATCCATCCATCCGTTGTCAGTCACATTTGTACATTTGTTGCCTCCATCCTTCTCAAAACATTTGCTTTCTACTTGAGCCCTTGGTATCAGGTCCTCATTTTCCTTCTTCCCTCCCTCCCATCTTTCCCAAGCCCTTTATAATAAATTATTTTGCCCTACACTGTCTGATGTCTCCCTTTACTCACTTTTCTGTTGCCTGTCCCCCGGGGAGGGGGTTATATGTAGATCATTGTGATTGGTTCCTCTTTCTCCCCTCACCTTCCCTCCACCCTCCTGGTATTGCTATTTATTGGTCCTTAGGGGTTATCTGTCCTGGATTCTCTGTGTTTCCAGCTCTGATCTGTACCAGTGTACATCCTCTGGTCCAGCTGGATTTGTAAAGTAGAATTGGGATCATGATAGTGGGGGGTGAGGAAGCATTAAAAAACTAGAGGACAGGTGTATGGTCCATCGGTGCTGGACTCCACCCTGACTGGCTCGTCTCCTGATTCTTCATCATATCGTCCTTTCCCCCAACAATATGACTTTGTCATCAGCTTCTTCCCCACTGCTGTGGGTTTGTGATTGTTACCTATGGCGAGGTCTGTTTACTCTGTACCGTGTGTGTGTGTGTGTGTGTATGTATATATCAGTGGGGTTTCAGTTAGTAATTTTTGCAAATAGCTCATCAGGCCTTTCTGTCTAGTTTGTCCTTGGAAGCACTGTTGAAGCCTGTACACTATGGGTCACTCACTGGTATTTGAAATACCAGTAACATACTGTCCAGAATCATAGCAACATGCAAGTCACCACAGACAGGTGGTGACATTTGTCATTGCTGTCAGCTGCCCCGAGTAGATGGGTCCCTGTCTTGGGCCTACCCTGTACAAAATTGGATTAGGTTCCAGGTCCCCAAACGTGGCTGGTCATTGGAATCACCTGGGCATAGAGTGAAATTATAGGTCCCTGGCCTCCGTTTACAACCTGATGCATCAGAATCTCCAAGGAGAGGAGGAGCCCACAGATCAGATAAGTAGTTTGATCAGATCCCCAGGTGATTCTAGTCCTCAGCCAAGTTTGAGAATCTAGGGCTTAGGTCAGGTGTCTTCAAACTACGGCCCTCGGGCCACATGCGGCTCACCGAGGACATTTATCCTGCCCACTGGGTGTTTCTGCTGCCACTGCCTGTCCTGTTTAGCAGCTGACTCATCCCAGACCCACAGTGAATAGTTTTTTTTTTTTAATTATTGTCGGGCCCTCCCTGTTTAAAAAGTTTGAGGACCCCTGGCTTGTCTTGGTCCTCAGTGACTAGGTTTCAAAGTAGACCATTAAGGATATCTAAATCCAAGCTGTGAGAAACCTCTTCACACTAGACTGGCTAAAAATTAAAGAAAGGAAGAAGGGAACAAGGTCCGTTGAGGCTCTGGAGAAAGCGGAGTGTAAAATGGTAATGGTACAGCCTGTGGAAAAGTTTGGTATTTCTCAAAAAGTTTGACATATGACCCAGCAAACAGTTCTACTCCGAGGTATATTACACTCAGCAGTTGAAGCAGGCATGCAGACAGACACACCTGTACAGGAAAGTTCATAGCGTCAGCATTTACAATCGCTCAAAGGGAGGAACGATCTCAGTCCCCATCAACAGATAAACAGTCCATACGTGTCTGCAGGCCCCTGGTGGTGTAGTGGATTGCCACTCCGACTGTTAAGCACAAGGACAGCAGTTTGAAACCACCACTGCTCCAAGGTAGAAAGATGAAGCTTTCCAAGCCTGTAAAGAGTCACATCTGTAGCCAACAAACTCATCGCTGATTCAGACGTATCCACCCTGTCCTACCAAGCAGAACTCCCGTCAGGTCTACACTAAATCTCTCAGAGAGCATCCGCAGTGGGTTTGAACCGCTGACTTTGTAGTCACCAGTCCAGTGTTTAACCTACTGTGCCACGAGGGCTTCTTCATGTAGGTCGATTCCGATTCATATCGACCTTACAGAGAGGACAGAATAGAACAGGCTCTTTGGTTTCTGGGGACTGTAAATATTTAAAGGAACAGACAGCTTTTCCTTTTTCCTGAGGCTTCCAGCAGCTGACCTGGGGGAGGGGGAGGCTCCTAGAGCTATCACAATATATTATTATACTACACCAAAAGCCACACTTACCAGCCATCAAATAGATCCTAGCTCTAGGACAAAGTAGAATGGCCCTGATGGGTTTGCAAGACTGATTCATGGACTGATTTATTACAAAGCCTCGCCCGTCTCACACAGAGCAATTGGTAGTTTCGAACTGCCGACCTTGGAGTTATTGGCCGAAATAGTAACCACATAGCACTTTCTGTTTCACTTACCTGGTTGTCCTTGGTTTTTGGAGCTGGTTATAATATTAGCAAGAGAACACTATCAGTTATTTGGGGGGTGGGTCGTGAGTTAGTAATTTAATCCCGGAGCCTCAGTTTCCTCTATATTTTCCATTTGAGCTATGATGGGGG